>JBBPTW010000469.1:0-13513 GCA_038094575.1 Phylloporus cf. nigrescens
CCATACTTCTGCCTCATTCTTAGCATAGCAGAGAGCAGCTTGGTTTCTGAGCATGTCAATATCTTCTAAGTATCAAGGCAGATGGGATGGAGTCTTTCCATCAAATTTTGAAGCATTAGGAGTGCCATGAAGTGGCATGTGAAACTGAGGCTGAGCCATTGGTGAAGGTGGATTCTGTTGTAGATGAGTAACCAGAGTAACCAGATTGACTGGATATAACAGAGATAAATTGAGAGAGAAAAAAGACAAGGTAGAAGAAGAAACTATAGGTGGATTGGTCCATAGCCAAAGAGGATTTGTAGCTGTATTAAGAAAAGGAAGAGAAGTAGTAGTAACTGGCTTGTCTGGTAAAAGAAGCAGTAATGTTATTGGAGAAGGGGTTGGAGATAGAGAATAAAGCAGACTAAGACTAGAAGAATGATATTTATGTGGGATAGAGTGATTAAAACCACCCAGGATAAAGAGAGAATCTGATAATGGAGAAGCAGGTAGGCTATAGAAATGACACAACCTTTCTGGTATTACTGGAATGAAAAGGTCAGAGTTTGTGGATAGATCAAGACAATGGAATTCAGATAAAAGATCCTCAAGTTCTTGATGCTGAGGTATAGGTTGAAGCAATCTTCTCAACAATCCAGTGGAACCTCTTGTGGTGGGCTTTAGTTATAAGAATAATAAAAAGTTGATTGATGTTAAAGAGAGTGGGTATGAGTTAGACTCATCCCAGGGATTTCTTGATAGGTTGTATGCAGAGACAGGGTAGCTACAATGATACCTGAGTGCATATAAACAAGTTCAGTGAATTCTAGACTCAGACATATGACCAGATAGATGATCCTAGTACTGAATGATAAGGCAGATTGTATGAAGCAAAACAAATACATGTGAGGATAGTGAGTCAAATGTCATGAAAGCTCACAATAGAGCCTGACAACAGATGGGAAGGGAAATCAGATAGATGTCATTAACATCTATTACAAGTATTTTATAGTCTGGGCATTTCCCAGGACTCTAAGATATGAAAATAAAATCAGGTGGCAATAGTATCAAGGAAACAGAGTGAAACAAAGTACCATATGTTAAGGGATGACAGTGCAAGTCCAGCACTGACAGTATCAAGTGAATAAGAATAACTGAGCTTAGAAATGAGTGATCAAAATGTAAGGATAACATCTCAGACCATGTGGTGGAAAAGACAAGTAGTAGGCAGAAATGGCAAATAGTAAGTTGAAATGAGGAGAGAAGGAAAATCAATGAGAAAAATAGAAAATAATAAAAGATATCACTGGACAGTAACACTGAATATAGTGCCAGATAGTAGTCCAGTAGGTTAGTCTGGTAGTGGATAGAATTGGATACATACTAGGATTGTTTGATCATGAGTGGATAGACATAGTACACTAAGGGTCATTTTGAAGGACACTCTTAAATGCTATGGGAACCCAGAAAAATGGGGGACTAGCTTCTACAACAGACAAGATGCATTGACAATCAAATAATGATAGGATCAGATTGGTAGTTGCTAAATTATAGAATGCAAGTGATCATCAGTGAAATGAATGACCTTGACAGGTAGTAGCAAGAATAAGCAAATATGAATGGGAGTAAGAAAAGGATATTGGAAGAAGAAGGTATTGTCAGGTTGGCATTTGTTCATTGACATCTAGAATGGGCTGAATTAAAGAAGATTCAGACTATAAGGAATGATTGAAGGGAAACTGGGTGGGTGTACATAACATGAATGGCCCAGGAAGAGTTCTGACTTTCAATTGATGTAATCACAGATAAAAGTATGGAATATATAAATATGGATTACATTACATGTAAGTGGATGTTAGTGAGTGAGTGAGTACATGGAATGAATGAATAAAGAACTATGAAATATAGAAGATGGAGGATGTGGTAAAGATGATACAATATGATACATGTGGATGGATAGAGAAGAATGAGGGAGGAGGAAAAGGTAATTGATGCTATGCCTGATACAAAGACTCATTGAGGGCTGCATGCATGTGAAGAGGAAAGGTGTCACAAGGATGTGTCTTGATGCATTTAGAGGCTGGTTCTAGGAAAGAGGAGTGAGTGAACAAATGGATTAGTTGGAAGACAAAAGACATACTAGTGGATCAGGTGGATAAGGTGGTTGGCTTGTCAGGATTGTGATTGTCATCCTTGGTTTGAAGAGGCAGGGCCTAGAGAGTATGGTGATGGGGGAGGCAGGAAGAGTTGGCACCAATGGAGCTAAGTGAGGATCATTGATGGTGTTGTACTGTTCTATGGGATTGAAGAAGACATCAAGAAGGAAATCAGATGAAGTGATTTTGTCAATGTCTTCATCTTCTGTGACATCCTGGAGAGCTGGTGTTATGACAGATTGGTGACAGATGATGGTGAATTGACAAGTGGGCATGCCATGAGCAGCCAGATTGACTGAAAAGAACAGTTGTTAGTTGCAGTATACACATAAAAAGGACCATAAGATTTAGTCACATTTGATATGCATTCTGGTGTGACACTGGAATGTGCCAAACATGGGAGCATGTGAAATATGCATTCCAGTGTGATACCAGAATGCACCAAACAGCAAAACATGCAAAATGCACATTCCAGGGTGGTACCGGGTGGACTGGACTGGATGCAGTATGAATAGAGAGGGTACACTGGGCTGGATGCAGTGAAAGTGGAGAGCACATGGCCACATTTATTGGAACATGGTGGCATGAGATATGAATGGGGTGGAGTGGGCTGGACATGGTGTGAATAGTGGGTGTGTGACCACATTTGTTGGAATGTGGTGGAATGCAATAGGGAGGGGACACACTGAGCTGGATATGGTGGAAGTGAAGGATATACTACTGCGTTCATTGAAACATGGTGGTGTGTGTATATTTTTGGTAGACATGAGAAACATGCATATCATATATGTTATGGTATGCACATTTTGGATAGGTATGAGAAGTGTGCATATAGGTGATGTCCAATATGTGCATTTTTGGTAGACATGAGAAACCTGCATACCAGACATTTATGGTATGTGTGTTCTGAATAGGTATGAGAAATGCACATATCAGATGATGTTCAATAAGTGCATTTGAGGTGGACACAAGAAATGGTGAATGTACTTACCATCAATATGATGGAACATGCATTCTTCATGTGAAACCACAAGATGTTGAAGAAGCATGCTAAGTGAAGGGAAAGTGTTGTGCAAAGTGGTATATTAGATAACATGTTAGTATGAAGAATGAAATGGAAAATGAGCACATACACAGCATGCCTTGTGTGATATACATATTCAACAACATGGATAGTAACAATAAGAAGAAGCACAGGGTGTGGAATTGAAAGCACATAAAAGGGTATTGGAATCAGCACTGGATTTGCAAACTACAACAATCAAACAACCTACTAATTTGACATCCACCAACATGACACACACCTTGATGTCTGAAAACATAGCAGCAAACAGGGAGACAGAAAAAAAAACTAATGGATCTGAAAAGAAAAAGATACAGGCAAGAGAAAAAGGAAAAGTTAGTATGAAATATAGTGATCTAAAAGCAAAGAGTGTGACTCATATGAGAACAGGTGATAGAATCTAGTTCATTAGTGACACAGGTTAGTTAGTCAGTCATGTACTAAAGTACTTATCACGAATGATTATATATTGAACTTCAGAAGACTGAAGTGGTAGGTAGAAGTGGATGAAAAGGAAAAGACAAGATAAGCAAAGAGGTAAGGGCAGCTAAAGTAGAAGAAAAGATGTCAAAGATACATCTAAAGGAGGATCAGAAAAGAGGACAAAGACTGACCTGAGGCAGATAGAAAATCAAGATTAATAAAACATTGTTGCTGGTTGATGATGTGGCAAATGGAAACAAAGGAGAAGAATCAAAGGGGGTAGAGAGATCAGTGGAACAAAAACATAAGGCAGTACAACAAGCACAAGAGACAATCTTGAGATACATGTGATTGGATCTGATTGTATACAAGACAAACATATACTTTGGGATATGAAATGAACAGCTGTTGAACAAACAGCAAGTTAAGGAGCTAGTGGAATTGTTTATCCATCTCAGGGTGGACTGGTTTTCTCTGTCAAAGGTGATCTCTCTAGTTATATTAAAGATGGATCTTGTGAATGACATATACATGGAGATGTTCAACATGGAGATAGATGATGAAGGGATGCTGCCAGTGTTAAAGTTGATGAAGAAAGCAAAAGGACAGATGGGGATCAATGTGGCAGGCAGACAGCATTGACTTGATACAATTGAACAATGGCACAAGCTGAACATGAGGCAGTATAACAACCTTGTGGACTAATAAAAGATGCTGGAAAGAACAAACATCAATGAGGTGGACCTGGTAGTGATTGAAGAAGAAAATTATATTGTAAGGCCAAGATAGGAGATGTTGAAGAAACAGTTGTTGCTTGGTGAACAGTGGATGGTGATTCTGTATAATATGAGTAAGTAACATTCAACAGAGATGATGTAGAAAAGATGATACTGAAAAGAACTTGAACAGATAAGATTGACAAAGAACTTGAACTGCACTTGTCTAAGAATCTCATTAAACATATATACAAGCAGACTCTGGAAGAGAGTCTGCTGCACTGCTTTCAAAAGTAGCAAGTGAAGAACAAGACTTATGTGACATTATGGATGAAGGAGGGGCTGCTTGGCCCAGCTCAGAAGTGAATGGAACCTCTAACTCAAGACTACATGTGGATGATGATAGGAGCACTGAAGCTGCATGGGATCCATATATTTGATGGGCTTGGTGACATGTGACTGACAGCATTTCATTTAGTGATGCTGGGTACAAGTGGTGGGATGAGTGTGATATCCATGATAGTGCTAGATAGAATGAACATGACTGATGTGTGAATAACATCAACAGTTGATTGTGTACCTGTTAATGATAATTCAGTGGATGATGGAGTCTTGCTTTAGTTTATTGAAGCTGAAGGAGAAAAGAGTGGACAATTGAATGAATTGAGCATGAAATGGAGCAAAGACCAAGGATGGAGAGAAGTGCCAGAGTCAACTAAATTGAGTGTTCAACATTATGATGCAAAAAAAGAAGTGTTTTCCAAAGGTGGTGGTATTCACTATTGAGTAGTGCTTTGATAATGCATTTGTGCTGCATCTGGGATCAGGGACAGTGATGGAGGCACTATTCAGGAACTTAGAGTTGCATTGATGGAGAAAGGCATTGATTACATACTATACAGACATTATCAGTGTGTTACCTGGGGTGATTGAGATGATCCACTTGATGGACAAGCTGAGGAATGAGAAGAGGGAGACCCAAGCATGTCTAGAGTGATGTGTGGCAAAGGTAAAAATCATTCAATGTTGTTTCAAAAGGTAGCCACCTCAATGCCTGGTTGGGATGCTCCTATTTATGAGCCAAAGCATATATTCTCATATGGTAACTCACTTTGGATGCATTGATAGGGCACTTTATGAGGTGAGTGTTCTTGCACATTTTCATAGAGGGTTGTTTTGGCACATTTCAGAGGATATCTGAAATGTGCCAAATGGGCATGTGCCAAAAGGTATATTCCAGTGACCTGCTGAAATGCGCATTTATCAGTGTGGTTCAACTCAGTACTCAGTGCAGTACTCGCTGCTCTCTCACATAGGTCTGTCAGTGGTTTGAACTACTCATTGACATATGTTTAGTGATTGGCAAAATATGGACATTCAGATCACTAACTACCACAATGATCCACTCTGTATATAGCAACAAGGAGCTTCATGATTGTCTAAGGCAGGATGTAGTTATTACCATAAGTATTTAGAGTCTCTACTTGTCCAAAGTCACAGGCTCACATTCAATGATAGGTGATATCTACAATAGTCTGTGACTATGCATCGTTTATCAACCTCAAAATATAGCTTCAAGAGATGAATATACCTGTGCATATCAAGAAACAAGCAGCTCTGATGTCTATGTTTAGCATTACAGCTGAATGTATGCCTATGAAATCACTACAAGCTGCTCAGTTGTTGTTCTTCAAATCTACTATGAAGATGAAACAAGGAACTGAGGAGAGAACAAGAAAGCCACTCTGAGGAAGAAATCCAAAGGGGAGGCCAAGAGAATCAACAACCCCAGCAGTGCCAATGATATAGATTCTGACAATAACAACAACCACTCCTCATCTTCCTCTAAAGACAAGGATAATCACTTGACATGCAAGGAGCATGAATCAAAATGTCAAGACAAGACAAGCCAATACATCTGTAGTACACAGACACTCTAGGCTGATGTTCAACAAGGCATAAATGAAGATTTTGCACATCTCCTATGATCAGCAATGCAGCAGCCAGTGAGGTCTTTTGCTTATCAACTGAACCACCTGGGAGTGGTTTGATCTTCCACCTAAGAGCTTCAAATAAATCATGGATACCCTGGCTGCAGCAGCCCTTGCTAAAGCAAGCATGATCATTTTGTATCAACACAAAATGATATTTTGTCATCCAGAAAATGGGACCATATTCTTGTGCCTCTGACTCCAAGACCACCTTCAGTTCACCCTGGAGGAACACAACATAGAAGAGACTGCACAGTACAGTATTCAGATGATGCTATGGGACTTCATTCTGTCAACATTCAAGTCAATGTCAAACAGCATTAGATCATTAGACATACTTACCAAAGGGAATCTTCCACCTACTGGCTACATCACATGGCTGGATGGTATTTACATTCTCAATCACCATGAGATGACAGAAGGTCACTCATTAACAAAGGAGCTGATGTGTCTACAGTATGAGTTAGCAATTGGCATTCAACAGAGGGCTGTTCAGAAGGTTATTAATGGCAGACAGAACATGCATGTCTCATGGCACAATCCAACCAGCAAGGCCACTGCATATAACATGTCACAACTTAACTTGAATGTGATATCAGCACTTCAGACCCTTGTTTTGGTAAGCATTCAGTTTCTTCATTTATTTGATGTTACCTGCCATCATTCATATTTGTGTCTATATATCCACAGGCATTAAACATCAACACCTACTGCCAGGAATGTATCACAATACACACCATCAAGCCTGATCCTAAAGATGCTTCCATCTCTGGACATTGCCTTCATGTTCACATTTATTCCAACAACTCTGACAATCACAACCAAGCTGGGAACTAGTTTTCCATGGGCCCCAATCAGCTGTCACATCACCACTGAGTCCCAACCAAAGCAGAATCCATCTGGCATCTGCAAGAGCTAGTCTGGTCTTACAAAAAATGGGTTAAGACTTATTCAAGAAAGACCCTCCATAATGAACAAGCCCCTGAGTTCAAGTACAATCCTTTGGAGTTTACTGGTCTGGTGATTGATTTTGAGCTAAATGCCAAGAATGCTAATGTTGACAGCGATCATCACAACAAAAACAGAAGTAGTGGTGATAAAGATGACAACAATGATAATGAAAATGATGGTAATGGCAGTGATGATGACAATGATGGTGGCGATGAGAAGAATGGTGACAATGTGGAAGACAATGACATCATTGCAGCTGAGGCAGAAGGGCATCCTCCATCTGAGCTAATGGACAATGACAGGTTGATCCTTTCAGTGAGTCTTCTTGTTTATTACCCTCATTGTGACTTGTGCTGGTGCTGGCTTGTAGAATATTGATGAAAGCATGATTGAAGAGCTCTCCATCACTCCATCATCACTATCTTCACTGACATCCAATCAGCTTGCAATTCACCATGTCAACAAAGGTATGTTATCTAACTACTATTTTGGTACATTTCAGCATTCTCCTAGAATGTGCATTTATCACACCCCATCCATATCTCACACCACTGCATTCATTGGAACATGGTTGCATGACCTCCACTTTCACTGCATCAAGCCCAGTGCACCCCCTCCATTTACATCACATCTAGCCCACTCCACCCCATCCATATTGCATGCTACCACATTCCAATGAATATGACCACACACTCTCCACTCACACTGCATTCAGCCCACTCCACTCCATCAATATCACATCCCACCATGTCCAGTCCAGTCCACTTCATTGATATCACATCCCACCACATTCCAATGAATACAATCACACACCCTCCATTCACACTACATCCAGCTTACTCCATCTTATTTATATCACACACCACTGTGTTCCAACAAATGTGGTTGCACAGTCTCCACTCACACCACATCCAGCCCACTCCATCCCACCCACATTGTATGCCACTGTGTTCCAACAAACACAGTTGTGCACTCTCCATTCACACTGTGTCCAGCCCACTCCACCCCATCCATATCATGTCACACTGCATTTCAATGAATGTGGTCACACATACTTCACTCACACCATGTCCAGACCACTTCACTCTGTCAATATCACATCTCACCATATTCCAACAAACATGGTCACATACCCTCCACTTTCACCACATTCAGCCCACTTCACCCCATTGATATTGCATGCCACCACATTCCAACAAATGTAGTTATATACTCTCTACTCCCACTGCATCCAGCCCAGTGTGCCCCCTCCCTATTGTGTCCTACTGTGTTCCAACAAATGTGATTGTAAGCCCTCCATTCACACCATGTCCAATCTAGTCCACTTTATCAATATTGCATGCCACCATGTTCTAACAAATGTGATCACACACCCTCAACTTCCACTGTGTTCAGCTTCATGAACCCCCTCCCTATCTCATGCCACTGCATTCCAATAAATGTGGTCACATGCCCTCTACTCTCATTACATCCAATTCAATCTACTTCCTTGCTATTGCATTCCACTATATTCCAACAAATACTATCTCCTCCTCTTCCACCTGTTTCCACCCCCTTATTTTCATGTGCCACTCATGCATATATATATTAGATATTAGATTAGTATGCATAGTACAATGTGTAGTACATATGCTAAAATCATATATGCTATACTATACATACCTAATCAATAACACATTTCAGAGAGATGCTGAAATGTGACATAATGCTACTTGACTTTTGAAGGACCTAATGGTGCATTCTAGCATCCCTCTAAAATGTACCAAACTACTTCATTTTTTTTAAAAAGGTAGACCTTATTAAGATATAACCCTCACTTATTTATAAAACACCAGTAGTATTATCAGATAACTAACTATTAGAACCCTTGTCAATATATTAGAATATCATTAGAATACTTGTCAGTATATTACAATACCATCAGAATACCATTAGAATATGATTAAAACACTTAGTTAGTACATTAGAATACCATTAGTATACCCTATTATACTATTACTACACTTACTAATCATTAGAACACTGTTTAGATATATCAAAATATTTATAAGGATATAAATTAAAACTTATATAGATAGTTTATTTCATTCTGTCTTATTCTTCAAGTCACTAACATTATTTCTTTTTTTCCCAAACATTCTGCCTGCGATTTTAAATATAGATATTAGTTTCTTTGTCATGAAGGTAGAGATACTAACACACTATACTAGAATGACCATCTTTGCCTCCCAGCATTGTTTTTCCTCTGTGTTTACTTCATTCATATCACTGTACATATTTATATCTTATATAGCTTATTATTTCAGCCACACCACAAGTTATATATACCATGAACATCTGTTTCACACATATCAGGTATGTCATCTTATATGCAATATGGGATATCTTTACTAACCATCTACTCCATTAGAAAACACCCATTTCACACATACCAGGTATGTCATCTCAGATACAATTTATCATATATTTACTAACCATCATAACAGATATATATTATTTCAGGCACAATATGATATATTATATTTTACTAACCATTTATTCTATTATAGAGATATCTATTTTATATACTAGATATACTACATTATTACTAACAATTATTTATTTATACCTAGATTATATATAAAATATTTACTATATCTTACATTAATATATACTTTGTATTATTTATATATCATATATACCATTGATTCATTTCCTATCTAAAAATATCTCATATTACACATATCAATGAGGTATCTCTATGCACAATATCTTATCTTTTTACATAGAACATCTCATATACTATAGTAGGTTATATATTCTCCATTTTCTATATATTTTCTTGTATCACACATATCAATAAGGTCTTGCCATGCATGATATACACTCTCAAGCTATTCAATAAGTCTACCTTTATATTACATATATATATATACACTCTCTGACTATCTATTAGAGTTCTCTAATATTACTTTATCATCTAGAATATAAGGATAATATGGGGATATTCCACATATCATATATTTTTATTTATGTATAATGCTAGCACTTATCAAGCCATTACCCTAACTGAATTTCAAAAATTGGGTAGAATGTGTAGTATAACTGTAGTATATCCTGTAATATATATGTTATTCTATATCCTATAATATCTTTGTTGTATGTGTGATAAATTCCACTTCATCTTCACTATGGCCTGATCACACATAACAGCACCCCTCTGAAATGCATGATAATGCTACTTTATCTTTACTAGGGCCTAATTGTCCATAACAGTACTTCTCTGAAATGTGTCAAATCACTTTATTTATTAAAAAAGATAGACCTTACCAGGACATAACCCTTACTTATTTACAAAAAAAAGGCAATATAGGGACAGTCATTGTACTTTGCATATCCTGCACTCAAAAGCATCTGCCATGCTACATTCTATTGCAACTCATCCAAGTCACTAAGGAATTTTCCCCAGTTTTAACATATAGTGCCCAAGACTGCCCTTGCACTGATTACAGCATATATAAGTGATTTTAAACTGCATTTAACCACAGCTGATAAGGATGTTGCAGGTTTATACTCTACTTATAGTATGGAAGACACATGAGTAGAGTGATGGTCAACCACTTAACTCTAACACTCTCAAAGCAGCATAAAAGAAGCTGTTGAGGAGCATCATGACTGTTATGAAACGCAAGTACCATGACCCTAAAATAGAAGATATATTGGCAGAATAGGCAGAAAGTGGATTGTAGGTTTTTATTCAGCTCTATTTGATTGTACTAACCCATGTTTTTAGAAATGGTGTTATGATTTAGGCTAAGGATAAAAATGCTATAGATGAGTTTGATGGCATTATTTCTGAGCATGATTCTAAAGAGGGTGGTGAGAATAACAGTAAGGATAGTGGTGAGAATAATGGTGAGAATAATGGCAAGAATAATGATACTATGTACTAGCTTGTTGGCAGACACCTATTAATGCAGATGTGTTTCCTTTAAATGTTTGTGGTGTAATATAACATGAGCAAGATCTATAGGCTTAATAAGTTTGTTATAATGCTAACATACTATACATGATATAAAAAGACATGTGCTAACCATATAGAACACAAGCCAATATATGCAGCACTGTATGAACTCTCTATTGTACTGTACAAATCCCTATTATGCTATATGGACCTGTATAGAACCATCACCAGCTATATAGCATGTGATGCTATGATATGACTGTTATCTAGCTATACAAGGGAGGACCTTGCCATGAGGCTGTGATAACTGTAATCAACTGTGCAGCAGCATATACAACAATTTGAATTTGCTGATGTGGGCAGGAAACAAAAAGCAATATCACTTTCAATGCAGATGAAGCCTTGGTAGACCCAGCCAAGGTTGTTCAAGCATATGTCAAAATTCCATTGGTACTGCTCATAGCTTTTGTGGAACAAAGATTGAATCGTCTCCAAAATCATTTTCATAATTTTGAAGCAGTAGTGTTTGCTAAATTAGGAATCAGCTTGCACTGATTTGAATTTAGAGGCTCTATATTCTCCAAATGTAGTTCACTATCTTTCTCATTCTGTAAATGTGCATTATTGCATGAACCTGGTGGCACATACTGATTATATCACTTATCATCATCAATAAATAAATATGAGTACATTTCGGAATTGTTTGTTTGTAGAAATATAACATGCTACATTTGATGTGGGTAATGGTCAAGTTGAACATGGAATATGTGGCATTCTATGAAGGACTTTGACATCAGTAGGGAAGTAACATTGGGAAGACATATCATGCAATTTGCTAACCTGCTAACAATGCACAATGTACCCTTTTGTTTACTTCATGCAAGTGTGCCTGCAAATATGAACTGGCAAAGTTGCTTGTGTGACGAATCTGTGCCAACATGAGTGTTCAAATCAATATGCATAAAAAGATAGAACATTACCCTTATCAATCTACACACAGTGCACCACTAACAGGTGTATATTATGTTGTGTAATTGAGAGTCCCTCTAAACAATACAATGTGTATTCCAGTTTGTTTTGTGTCAGGAATCAACTGGGATAGAGATGGCAACAAGAGATGCACTTGGATAGTTTGCCTCATAGACCTGCTGCTGGGTGTTGTCCTGCATACAAGATGTTACCTCTTTATAAGGCTGCCTTATTTCATATTGAGTCTATAATCCATCTGATTCATGTCAGTGAGCCATTTTAAATGCACATAGGACATAGAAGATGCTCACTGTCCATATCCTTTCACTCTCTGTCCATGATGGCTATGCCTTGTTGGTGCATATTAGCATCAGATATGTGGCCACTCCCACCAACACTCACTGGCCTTACAATGCAAAGCATCCACTGGTACTGACCCACTACAAACAACACCCATCAATGAACTTGTTACTAGTATGCCTGCAGAACCCGCTTAACACAATCTCAGAGCCCTATACCATCATGAGCTATTGCAGCAGCATCTTTGTAATTGGTTAATAGGCTACTTTGTGTTGCTGTTGTTGATGGTAATGAAGACAGAAGAGAGTAGAGCACAAGGTGGGATAATGATATAATAATCTATGATGCAAGTGCACAAAAGGTATACTTGTTATGGGCTTCCCTGAGAGGGGGCCTTATTTCTAACAGGCCCTTTCTTTCATTCTCTTTTTGAATATAGTATGGCTGCAATACAGAGGTGAACCTGCCCTCGTACATTTGACATGAAACAATGAATTCAGGGACCCCCATAATATCAGCAAACCAACCCTCAAGCTGTTAGCACTGGCCAGATTTGACCAGCCTTGATAGTCTCTCCAGCTTCTCCAGCAAGGTACCTAACTGGCTAGTCCTGTTCAGCTAACCCCAGACTATTTCAGATTATTCCAGTACCTTCCAACTATCCAAATCTAGAATAGCCTATCAAATATAGATTACAAGATTTGAATTATCCATATTATAATTCATATATAAAACATTATATTATTATATTACAAATCAGGACTATTATACATAAAATATATCTATACTAATATCAAACAATCTAATATATATATAAGTAATAATATTAAATGGAAATAAAAGACTTAATATAGTCATGGAATATAATAATAATCAATTAGCAAGGAGGTAATGACAAAGATATCTTAACTTACCATTGATATATAGTAATATTAAAGTAAAGTAATATGATATAATAATAATAAGAGATAATAGTAGTTGAGAAAAGAGATGGTGTGGGAAATATTTGAGAAGTGAATGGT
>JBBPTW010000470.1:0-13499 GCA_038094575.1 Phylloporus cf. nigrescens
TCACATGAATCAAGGACCAGTAGGTAGCCAAGAGTGTGTACATGTATTTGTCTCACTATAGCTAAGCATAATTCCCACGGGGTGTTGTGGTGCACTGCATGCACTATGTTGACATTAGTTATTGGAATACTTTTGCACCTTACTGTAACTTGCTGTTTCAAGAAGTTGTACATGACATATCTTCATCATAGTACTGTGATCCAACTCAGCTTCAGTGGATCAACCATGTATTACATCATGATTATGCTGCAAAGCTTTGAGGAAAGCAAAGAAATGTTTTTATTTATGAAGAGAGCATTTTGATTCACTGTGTCAATGCTGAGCACAGTGTCCATATAGCACTGTACTTGATTTTGTTTCCCAAATTATGCATGATGCTTCAAGGCATATAGTTTTTTTCTTTTCACATGTAGCCTATGTTTCTTGTTGCCTGTACCACTGCAAGCCCCAAAAATTGAGGGTCCCTCTATTTGATGTGTATAGTGACAAAGAACACATATTTCAGGCTGTTTGCATCTGAGAAGAGAGCAGGAGAGATAGATGGGGTGGATAGGCCTTTCTGAGATGGGGGACCAGGGACAGTGTGATCTGGGCACATGAACATTCATGTGCCAGACTGAAACCATCCAGATGTGCTAGGAGTGGTGCTAAGACCAATCCAGCAGGAAGGCATATCTGACAAAGAGAATTGGCAGTCTAGGCTGTATTGCTCCTTCGTCTCTCATTTTTTCACAGTTCATCTCTCTCCCTCACCAGGTTCTCCAGTCTATCCCCACTGAGATTCCTTTCTCTCTCTCTCACTGTTCACCATGGAAGACCCCAACCTGGCAGTTGCTCTGGACTTCATACTTTCAGATTTTGACCAGAAATGTCAAGCATTCCTCAACCTGGGACTTACAGAGCAACAGGCAGCAAATACCCTACTCATCCTCTGAACTGTGGACAACAACAAAGCCAAGGCTCACTGGCATCAGAACCTACAAGATGTCACAGACACTGAAGCCACAAAGAAGCAGCAAGCAGACAACAACAGGGTCCAACTAGAAGAAGAGGAAGCCCAGGCTGCCAAAGAGGAATGGAAAAAGAACAAGGCCAAGTTCACCTCCATCCCAGACAGGCAAGTCTTCTCTCACCCCCTCATCCTCCCTTCACTTATCACCATCAGGAAAATCAGGAACCATCAGTTCTGTGAGCTCTGATACTTCACCAACCTTGGCCTCAACCATGCCAAGTCTTCCCTCTTGTTCACAGTGGATGACAATTCCCTTTCCATTGTTTCATTGCCCAATGGCTCACACTCCTTCATCCCAGCAGCTTTCACTCACAATAAAGCACCCATCATACAGGACAACAACCTCTCATTTGAACAATTCAGCCAAGCTATGCTCTGCATGATCAGTGCTATGAAAGATGGTGGGTGGGTAGATGAGCATGTCAATATGCACATAAAGTTCTGGAGCAATATCAAAAGCCACACATGGCACTATTCAGGGATTGCCTCACAGCAAAAAGCCCTTCTCATCTATCAAAGTAAACAGCACTGCTATTGGCATGCCACCATTGGAGGACCCAATGCATTTAATCTAGCCAGCATCAACAAGTCAGTTCTCCAGGACACCCATAACTGCATTATCATCTGACTAAGCCAGGACCAATACCAGTATATCCAATCAGTAAGCTCCTTACCTTGTTTTTCCCCTCCCCCCCATTGCTCACCCAGCCCATCCACATTCTTCCCCACCACTATGTCCACTGGTTTTTCCACATGTATAACCTTCCTCTCCCACACTACATCCACTGGCCCCATGCCAGATACCCAACCTTAACTCCCATACCACCAGGCCCTAGACAAATTCACTCAACTTTCTAACAAGTGGAACTCCCCTCCCACTCCCGGTTCAGTGCCCAGTTCCTCACACCAGCACTCAACCAGTGGCTACAAGCAACCACTTTCCCCCCTTCCAGCACCCTTGCCCTCCCACTCAAAAGAACTTGACCCTTTCAGGCACAAAACCCCACCTAACTTGGAGAAATGGTTATCACCATCCTCTCCATATGCACAGTCTGCCTCAGAAGGCACAAGCACAATATCTTGAAGTGTACAGCCTCCCACATATTGGATGGAAGACATAAGACCTTTGCAACCCACAATGGATTCAACCTTTTCTCCAAGGTGGGCAAGCAGCTGTGCTCTAAGTGGCAGAAAGCTAACAGTTGCACAGAAGAACACCAAGGACCCAATGCCATCCACATCTGCTCTGGCTGCAGATCCAAGCAGCACAGAGCCCAAAGATGTCCTGGAGTGGAGAACTCTCTCCCCTCAGACCCCTTACAAAGTAGTGGCATGGGAGAGAGCCCTCCATGATGCCAACCTCATCCACTATTTCATAGACATCCTGTCTGGACTGCATAATGGCTTTCTTGTATATTTTCCCACTATCTCTGTTATTCAATTCCCATCTAATAGTGAATCCATTAATACATACTTCCATGCTTTCAAAAAAACAGTACATAGTGAGCTATATAAAGGCCAATACATAGGGCCATTCACTGAGTTAGATCTAACCTGGCTTATTGACCCTTTTCAATCCTTCCCCATTTCAATTATCCCCAAACTGGGGTGCCCAGAAAAGCTCTGCTTAGTCCAAAATTTCTCATTTCCAATATCTCCTTTCCTCTTATTCTCCAACCCATCTATTAACTCCTTTGTCAATGCCAAGAATTTCCCCACCATCTGTGTTACAGCCACCAAACTCTTTTCACAAGTGCTAGACACACTTAGCTGTTTTCAATGACTCTAGATGAGTCATCCATCATCACCACAATATCCATGACTCAGGACAGTCACCATGACACAGCCATGATCACATGACTTATCCCCAGATGAATATATGAGATCTAATGATCCACATGACTCACAACCCTTATCTATTGACCCCTGTCATGCTTCTCTTCTTTAATCTCCCATCACTATAAGAAAGATAAAAAGTTGGGTGATGTTAAAAGGGGTGGGTGCGAGTTAGACTCATCCCAGGGGTTCCTTGGTAAGGTTGTAAGAAGAGAAGGGGTAGCTGCAATGATATCTGAGTGCATATAAACAAGTCTGGTGAAATCCAGACTCAGATGTATAACCAGAAGAATGATTCCAGTACCAGATAATAGGGTGGAAAATATGAAGTAAGATGAATGCAAGTGAGAACTGCAAGTTAAACATCATGAAAGCTCACAGTAGAGCCTGACAACAGATGGGAAGGGAAATCAGATGGATCTCATTAATATCTAATACAAGTATTTTTATAGTCTGGGCATTCCCCAGGACTTTAAGGTACAAATAAAATCAAATGGTAACAGTCTCAAGGAAATGAGATAAAACAAGTTACAATCAATCAAGAATGACAGCGCAAGTCTAGCACTGATGGTATCAAGTGAATGGGAGCAACTAAGATGATTCTGATACTGAGCTAGAAAAGGAGTAGTCAAATATTTGAAAGAAGTCTCAGACCATACAGTGGAGAATATTAGTAGTAAGCATAAATGACAGATAGTAAGTTGAAATGAGGAGAGAAGGAATGTCAATGAGGGAAATAGCAATTAATGAAAACATCACCAGATAGTAACACTGGATATAGCACTGGATAGTATCCTGGAAGGTTAGTCTGGTAGCAGATAGAACTGGATACATGCTAGAACTGTTTGATCACAAGCAGATAGATGTGGGACACTAAGGGACATTTTGAAGGACACTCTTGAACACTATGGGAACCTAGAAAGACAGGGAACAAGCCCCTATAAATGTAAGGAGCACTGAGCTCCTACACTGCCATAGGGCTGTTCTGCCATTCTATGCTATGCTTCTCTTCCATTTGATATGCCACATGGCTATACCCTTATGACTCATCCCTCATTCTCTCTTATCCATTAATCTCCATCACAAGGCTATGCTAACCAGTGCTACCACATGGACAGTCTTCTATTTCATATTCTTTATCTTTACTGCCTTCATCATGACTCACAATGACTTGTCTGATGGACACTGCTTTCTACCCTTTATGATATATAACATGTACAAACCCCTAGGTAGTATATAAACCCCAGAGCCTGACTGGAGCCCCCAGTCTGGTTTTCTTGTTCTTCTCCTTCAACAGAGAGACACTAGACTTCTCTTCTTTCTTCTTTACAACCAAGGTAGACTGCTGGTCACTTCTTTTGAAACACTCCTTTGCTGAAGTTGTTACAACCTGGGGCAAATTCTCCCTCATCTACCTCCTTATCTCCCACCTGCCTATCACATGATCCCCCTCCATCCCTCTCAATGGCCAGCCACAGTCATTTGAACAGACCTGGATAAATTCATGATGGATGCATGCCTGGCTTTCAGCTCCACACCAGCAGCTGGGGCATATGGCTGGGTAGCTGATGCAGGCACAGAAGTATTCCAGTTGAATGGAACTGGCCCCCTAGACAAGTGGATTGATGACCATATCTTCATCTGCATACTTACCATACACCTACATGGTTACAACCTCCTCCAAGCCAATGGGCCCAGCAAATCAGCACTTCAGGCAGGCAGTAGTATTCAGGCAGCCAAACCTGATACACTGGCTCCATTCTCCCCAATGACCTTATAGAAGAATTCAGTGAAGACTGTTCTGCTCCCATCTGTAACTGGTCTGACCACTCCCCATGTTTAGAGCACAACAGACATTTCTCCTACAACTTAAACAACATGTCCCACATATCAGACCAGTTGGGTATTCCATGGGAGTGATCCAAAGACCAACCTTTGCTTTATTAATAGTATATATCAGTTTTCACTGGGACCTGAACAGCCAGTCAGTTGTGCTAACTCCCAAGAAGGCCATCAAGTACCTCCAGGCCATAACCATTTGGAATTCCAAACCAACCCACGTACTGTGAGAGGTACAGGCTCTCTATGGAAAATTGCTACATGCTTGCACCATTGTCCCCCAAGGTCACACATACCTCCTAGACCTCAAGCACATGATGTGCATCTGTGGTAACAAACCTTTCTTACCTCACTGCCTGCCAAGCCTACTAGCAGCAGAGTTAGAATGATGGACCACACTTCTGAAACACAATGATATCTCCCACCCCATTCTTCCCCCCTCTCCATTCTACAACATTGCTGCATTCTCTGATGCCAGCTCTGGCATGGGTATTGATATCATCATCAGATAGCACTGGCATGCATGGCTCCTTCACCTCAACTGGTGCTCCATCCAAGAAGCTAAGTGAGACATCGGTTGGGCAGAAGCAGTCAGTCTTGAACTCCTGGTGCACACTCTCAACACAATCCCTTTGCACCACAGTGATTTTATCATACACGGAGACAACACAGGGGTCATTGAAGGTTGGTGCAACAGTTGCCACCACAACATTGAAACCAACCATGTGTTCCACCAAATCCACAATTTTCTCCTTGAAGCCCATCATGTTTGCACTGTCCACACCAAGTACATCAGTAGCTTGTCCAACCCTGCAGATCCTCCATCAGGAGGGATCCTTGGTCCAGCTCATCTCCTCCCATGCATCAAATTGCCCCCTGCCCTTGTTCCATTTCTATCCAACAATAATGGCTCACATCCCACCCAAACCTGTATGCATGCAGCCTCCCCCACTCTGTGCCATCTCCAAGCTACTGCTCATGCTGAAGCAACCAGAGCAGATGCCCATTCCCCTGTTATTGAGCACAAAGAAGAAGCACTCATCTTTCTTGCTCTCCAGCCTGAACTCTAAGATCCTCCTGGGCACCCACTTCAACTTCCCTCTCCATTCCACAAGTCTCAACTCCATGCCCTCCCCACCACCAAACAGTGATCACCCCAAGCCATACCATCCCTCTCTCTTGCTTGTTCCTTCCCCCCTGTGCCCTCACTGCAGAGCCAGAGACTGACTCATCCTCTGGCACCCATGGTCCACCATCCCCCCCAACTCCAACATCAATGATCTCATTGGAGAGGAACAGTATGATAGAATAATGAGTGTCATTGCTGCTTCCTGGACAGAGAAAACCAAGAAAGGATATAGCACTGATCTTCTGGTTTTCCATGTCTTTTGCAACATTAACAGTGTTCCCAACCCCCTTCATGCTCCCATCTCCCTGCAGCTCCTATCTATTTTCATGGCAGCATGTGCAGGTTTGTACTTTGGCTCAGCCATCTCCAACTTCATCACTGGCCTTTGTGCCTGGCACCTTGTGCATAGACTTTCATGGTCACCCAATCACACTGAGCTCTGATCCCTTCTAGAAGGAGCCATGCACCTTGCTCCCAAGACCTCCAAGAGGCCCAAATGCACCCCATTTGAGTAGGCCACCCTCCTCCTCTTCCTCACATACATGAATCTTGATAGCCTGCAAGACATGGTCATTTTTGCATGCATGGTGGTCACCTTCTACTCCATCTTGCGCATGGGCAAGTTCACTGTCCCTTCTCTAAAGAAGTTCAACCTGCTCATGCACATTACCCCCATACATGTCTCCTAGTCCATAGACCGCAGTGGCTGAAAAATCACCATCCTCTACCTTCCTCACACAAAGTGTGCCCTGTCAGATGAAGACACCCACATTGCTCCCATCCCCCATCTCACCAACCCTGTCACTTAGATCAATAATCACCTTCTCATCAACTTCCTGGGTCCCAACAATCACCTCTTTGCCTGGAGGTACTCTGTCAGGTTTGCTAGGATCCCACGGTGACGCTCGTGCATTGGAAGGCTAGAATAGAGACTAAGTAATACATGTGAAAGAGGCCCAAGGCCATACATCAGATCAATCTGCTGACTAAGAAAGACTCAGGCCATTTGTGAATGCATGGGCCTTCAACGGAGGTCATAACATTACCCCCCCTTCAAGGATCGCGTCTCGTGATCCTGAAGGGAACTCTGGTGCGTCATACCAAACATCTTCCTCTTCATCTTTTACTTTTCCTAGCCTTTCTGACTTTAATCTCTCATCTCTTTCAAACATACCATTCTCCCAATTATACAGCTGACTCAGCACAAAGGCAGGTCGAGTGAAATTCTCAAGCGAACGAAAGCAAAGACACATAACAGGTGTGGGACGTGGTTTGGCAGGATGGGCATGGTGAAAGTCAGCAAGAGCATCTTTGGTGTGGGTGAGTTCTGAGGCCTTCTTCCATTTGTGCTCTTCATGAGGGAACCCCTTCCAATGAATGAGATATTCAAGCTGCTCACGTGGATTTCTTCAATCTCTTGCTCCTCATAGCCCTCAATGAGGTCCAGTGGTGGAGGCGGAGGCTTTCTTTGGGAGGGGAATTCAGGTGGAACAAATGGAGATAAGACACATTTGTTGAATATAGGGTAGATCGAACGCCATGTCAATGGTAGTTGTAATTATATGCGCTCTCACCGTGCTTGCTGAGGATTTGGAATGGTCCATATCATTTATCATCGAGCTTCTTCATTGGGCAGTCAGAGGAGATGTGGGTGGTTCCAGCCAGACGTGATCACCTATCTGAAAGTTACGTGGAGGCCCATGTGTTCAATCATAAGCTCGTTTCATATCATCTGCTGCCTTTTTCAGTGCCACTTCCACTTCCATTCGAATTTTCTTCATCCAGTTGGCAAAATCTTGGGCCACTTCAACTCGACTCTCCCTTCTCAGAGATTGGCCCTTCCAGGGGTGGCGACCATAGTTGACATAGAAGGGGGAATAACCAGTGGAGGATTGTGCATGATTGTTATATGAGAACTTGGCAAGGCTCAACCATTCCACCCAGTCGGATTGGTGATAGTTAGAGAAGATCCAAAGGTAATGTTCGACGTGTTGATTGAGCCGTTCTGTTTGACCATCTGTCTGTGGATGATAAGCAGTGCTAGGGTTACTGACAATGCCAAGTTGCATGTAGAGTTCACACATAAAGTTTGATATGAAATTTGATCCACGGTCACTGATCACCTTATGAGAGAGGCCGTGATTGCAAAATATGTGGTCGCAGAGGGCTCGAGCAATTCCAGAAGATGTTATTTCTGTATGAGAGGGGACGACATGGATCATCTTCGAGAATCGGTCAACCACAACGAGTATTGCATTGTGGCCAGAGGACTCCGGTAATGGGCCTATAAGATCAACAGAGATGTGTTCCCATGGTTGGTTAGGGATCTCATGAGGGTGAAGAGGGCCAGCAGGGGGGAGTGGTGAGGTTTGGAACGTTGGCAGGTCTCACATCCAGCAACATACTTCCATATGTCCCGAAGGATGCGTGGCCACCAATAATTTCGAGTAATCAGCTCATGCATCTTGTATTGGCCTGGGTGTCCTGTCAAGTACAAGTCGTGATGCTCCTGAATAATTTCTTCTCACAATGCTCTATCAATGGGGATGTACACCCAGCCATTCCAGGTGATGATGTTGTCCTTCTCTCCCCAGCCTTCCATCTTTATGTCCAAGTGATGCTGAACAACCTGGTCACGGTTTGCCTTGCGCTTTCGAATCCTGTTGAGGAAGTGTAAGTCATCAAGAATATACTTGATTCGTCAGAACAATTCGGGTTTTAAGAGAACGACATTGTCATTGTTATCCTTCCCCTGGTCATGATCTGGTTGTTTCAATAGGATATCAGCTTTGATGTGGATTTGGCCAGGTCAGTGATGAAGGATGAAGTCGTAATTGGCGAGTTCAGAGATCCAACAAGCTTGCCATCGATTGAGCTTTTGTGGTTTACAAAAATAGGCAAGATTCTGGTGGTCCGTCCAGATCTCAAATGGTACGGCTGCTCCCATCAAGTGGTGACGCCAATCAGAAAGAGCAGTCATAATGGCAAGTAACTTGCGATCATAAATATCATAATTATGCTCCGTGGGGTTTAAGGATTTAGATAGGAAAGTGATGGGTTGCCAAATCCCAGCTTGACACTGAGAGAGTACAGCTCCAATGGCAAAGCTGGAACTGTCTGTTTTGAGACGATATGGGTCAGCATCAGTGGGAATAGCAAGGGTTGGGGCGGATATGACAGCCGTTTTAAGGGTGTCAAAGGCGAGCTGCTCGAGAGTTCCCCAGGACCACGGGGTGTTGCCAGTTAGGGCATTCAAGGGGCGAGCAATATCTTCAAAGCCTTGAATAAAGCGTCTGTAGAAATTGAGGAAACCGAGAAAGGATTGGAGCTCCTGTTTATCAGAGGGTGGTGGCCATTGCGATATTCCATGAACCTTGATGGGATCCATTTGTACGCTTCCTTCCGAAATTATGAGACCTAAATATTCGATTTCGGTTTGTTCAAAGATGCATTTTTCTGGCTTGAGATAGAGGTGATGGTGGCAAAGGATGTTTAAAACTTCTGCAGTGATGCGACAATGTTCTTCACGAGTCCTGGTAAAGATAAGGATGTCATCTAGGTAGACCAGCACCTTTCCCTGCAGGATGAGGTCATGAAAGATATCATTCATAAGATTTTGAAAGGTGGAGGGCGAGTTCATGAGGCTGAAGAACATCACTGTTGGTTCAAATAATCCCAGATTGGTGCAAAACATCACTTTCCACTCATCTCCCTCTTAAATTCGTACATTATTGTACCCCCATCGAACATCAAGTTTGGTAAAGTACTTCACCCCCTTGAGTCGGTTGACAAGTTCAGAAATAAGGGGTAGAGGGTACCTATTTCTGATGGTAATTGCATTCAGTTTATGATAATCCTGAACTGGCCTGAATTTGCCATCTTTTTTCTTGACGAAGAAAAACGCAGATGCAAACAGGGATTTGGAAGGGCGGATTCAACCTGAACGAAGGTTTTCTTCAATGAACAATTTGAGTTCTTTCTGCTCCTCTGGGCTTAAGTTATAAACCTTACAGTCTACCACATGGTGTCCAGGAGTGAGCTTGATAGCGTGATCCCAAGGTCGGCATTCTGGGAGTTCATCAAAAGATTCTTTACTAAAAATATCTCGATACTCATGGAGATGAGGGGGAATGAGCTCTTCAAATGACTTAGCTGCTATTTTCTTCACTGCCTCCTCAGCAAGCTGTTGTGAAGTTGTTGTGTGAGCACAAATAGCTTGTCCTCCTTGGGTACGATAGCCAAAGAGGTCAAAGGCAAAAACTTGGTCTCCCTGTTGAACTTCTCCTTCTGGAAATGTCTCGACTCGATTAAGGACTTCCTTCTCTTCTGGCTCCAAGATTCAAGAAAGATGACATGCTTTGGGACAACGATTGAATTTCAAGATGCCTGCTTGCCAATCAACTATGGAGTTATGGAATTGCAGCCATTTATATCCCAGGAACAAGTCGTTTGTTCCTAGATCTGTTACGCCAAAGGTCATGCGCTCTGCATGAGAGCCTATCATCATGTGGAGGGTGACATAATGAGTGATTGAGCCTCCCCGATTCAGAGTTCCATCCACATTATACACTGGGACTGGTCTAGGTAAAGGGCATGCATCTAGTCCTTTGGCATGGACAAATCCAGCATCAATGGAGGAGCCAGTACACCCACTATCGACAAGGGCATGTAGAGAGAAATGTCATTGGTCATCCAAAGTGGACAGTTCCATAGGAACAGTGAGTGAGTTTCCTCACCCTCATATAAAATGTTTCAGACCTTGTAACTCCTGAATAGCCTGTTCTGCTTGCATGAATGTTAACTGATTTAGCTGGAGAAGTACCTCCTCTGTTGCCTCCAGCTGTCGTTTGGGGTGAACCAAATTTCGAAGAAGAGCGATGGCTCATAATAGAGGTTGGTCTTGAAGGCGGCAAGCATACCAGGGTGCAGTCCATGGAGTAAAACGAGTTGAAAGTTCATCTGAGGGTGGCGCTGGGTTCAGCTCAAGGTTAGGAACATAAGACGGAGCCTTTGATTTGTCAATAGACTCGTTATACATTGCACAACCTGAACCTGAAATCGAACCTTGGGTCGGAGAGAACGTGCTAAAACCTTCCGACCTTTTCAAAAACCCTTGATGACTTCCTGTCTCTCATTTTCATCAAGATCCAAAACCATATTGCGAACACATTGGGCCTGGCCGGCACAAGGTTGAGGGCAGTCTCGGGAGAAATGACTGATTTCGCCACAATTATAGCAGCACACTTGTCCTCTAGCCCTTCCCAGGTCCATTGGTTGTCCCTGACCTCCATACATGACTCCAGTAGCGTCTTATCTATCTCCACCAGTTGTAGGAGTGAAGGGAACATTTCGAGGTTGGATAGCAGGTGTTGTGGTTGCCTGGGTTGTAAGACATGGTTGGTTAATGGAATAATGTGACGCTGAAGTTTGTACAACAGGCGGGACTTTTCCGCCATGACGGCTCTCTAACGACTTCCCTGTTTTCTTTAATGCTTGATAAAAGCTATAGAAGTCGCGTGTTTTGACCATGTCGCAATTATCCTCAGTGGCGTGAATGATGACTGCATTCATGTTTGCCTTTAGTAAGTCAATAAGATGGTCAGCATTCATAGTGTTTGATTTAACTTTAGAGTATCCGGCCTCAGCCATGATTTGAGAGAACATAATGAGGTACTGGTCGGTAGGGGTACGATCTTGTTTCAATATGCACAGCCATGCCTGGGCATCTGCAGTTTCACTGATAGGGGCATATGTCTCTTTGACTGCTTCCACAAAATCCTTCCAGCCAAAGAAGAACAGATCATGCATAGACTTATCTGATCTCATTTCAGCTTCTCCATAAGCTGCCGACCACACTTCAGCAGCTCCTTCATTCATCAGTCCCAGAGTGAAAAGCATCTTCTGAGAGTCCGGAATATTGTTGTAATATGTGAAGTACATCTGGACATGACGGAACCAGTCCGAGAACTTCGACTTATCTCCATCGAAGCTCTTTGGCTTGGCCATCTTGGGAATAGAGGTGGGTGGAGGGGGGGAAGCAGTAGTTGTAGTTGTAGCCTTAGTGCTTGGCATTGTGAATAGGGATTTGGAAACATTGAGCTAATGTCAGGTTTGCTAGGATCCCACAGCAACACTCGTGTGTTGGAAGGCTAGAATAGAGACTAAGTAATACATGTGAAAGAGGCCCAAGGCCATACATCAGATCAATCCACTGACTAAGAAAGACTCAGGCTGTTCGTGAATGCATGGGCCTTCAACAGAGGTCATAACATACTCTAAGGGGTTGAGACCTCTCACAAAAGCCACAGTTACAGCATGCATCCATGAAATCACCCTACACTACCTACTGTGGGGAGAGCCCTTTGATGTGGTGAAATCAATGGGGTGCTGGTCAGGAGATTTATTCACTCTCTACCTCCATCACCACACCCTCATGCTAGCCCCATACCTGCACAAGCATGAAGACACCACCACACATCTAAACCATGCCATTGTTCCCCCCACACACTAAAGGTATGCCTCCTCCTTCTTAGAGGGTTTGAGCTTCACTACACGTGTCACAGGCTCCTTCTTCCCAGGTACACAGCTCACTCCTAGCAGATCAGGTTTCACTTCAGGCTGGAAAGCCCTCCCAGGGCTTTTGCCCACTCCCCCTCATCTCTTTCTACATACACTCTTCCACCGGTACCCTGTCGTAGCTAGTCCATCCGTGAATCTATACAAACGTAGCGTTCGATATCCACGGAGGAAAGAACAATGAGATTGAGTAGACTATGAGGAAAGAACATGGTAGATACGAGCGAAAAAACGAGTGGGACAGGAGTGGAAAACAAAACTACAGGGAGAAGGTGGGTGGGACGAAAAAGTGAGAAGGTCAGAAGCGAGAGGGAACGATGAGACGCGAAAACCCAGCCGACGTCAAGGAACGAAGGAGGGATGCGGATCGCGATAATCTACGCAACTCCGCATATAAACGAAGGATCGACGTCGGAGCCCAAAAACACATCACCGCCGCCTCGGCCCTCGGCACGGTGACCTGCCAATCAAAGTTTCGCCTACACATACGTTTCAAATCCATCAGTCCAAGATCAAACCATCTCCGCCTACCCCCGAAGTACGAAGGACTCAGCAGCCTTTGCTTCGGCGGGACCCTTCAAACATGTGTACGTTCCTTTTCAACCACGCCTCATCCCCTTCGTCCACGTCGTCCGACACACACAACCGTAGGAGAGGCACCCCAGCGTTCCTTCTCTTCCGAATAACCCTGTGAAGCATATTCCTCTTGGCATCAGAGAGGATAAGTGTCAAGACAGACATTGCCATGGCCAGATAGCATGCACGGCGTGCAAAGAACCTTTAGGAACACTTCAGTGATACTAGGAAATTGCAGCCACGTCGATATACTGAGTATCGTCAGATGTTGGAGATTGGCATATAGCACCTGGACATGACTAGTCTGGCAGGGAAGTCCCTCTATTCTGAGAGTTTCAAGCCCGGTCAGCAAGCTATGTGGCCGTTCCAGAGACGGAGATGAGAATGTGGCTGGACTGGCAAGCTCCCATGCAAGGTTGGCACAATGGTCCCCTTCGAATCCTAGAACCGGCTCTTTGAGGGCAGAGAATTGGAGCTTGCGGAGTAGTGTGATCCCATACGTTTCTGAGCGGGCCCCGAGAGCGAAATGTG
>JBBPTW010000472.1:0-13484 GCA_038094575.1 Phylloporus cf. nigrescens
TTTGCGAGCGCGGCTTCGAATGCTATCAGCGGTGATCCGCGCATCTATGGTCGGTCAGTGGTGCATCGTTATCTGTGTACACGATCCAACTCACGGATTTCAATGGTAGCGTTTACATTGGCACAAACGGCCGGGGAATTTGGTATGGCGACATCGCCTGTGAACTTGAAGCCTCCTAAATCATGATTTGGAATTTGGGAGACTGCCACTTCGACTCTTGATGGAATAAGTTCATGAGATTACTCTTACACAAATTGTGACGACAGTTATGTAGGTCCGTAGTGGCTCACTGGGGGACGCTTATGCTATTCAATGGCGCCTAGTTTCTTTTGGCCACATGCTCCTAGTTTGGACTTTCCGATCCGAACAGCGCCCGGCCGCTTTCCGGCGGAAAGGTAGGAAACTGATAAGAGTTCAACCAGACGGACAGAATTCCCCCGTGGTAAAAACATGCATGACGAGCTTCGTGATAATGGATCGATTTGGATCTCTACAGCCAATCGAATGTCGGATAGTAGTAGAAGGAATCGGTATTGATGAGTGATGCTTCAAGCGCCTAAAACTACGAGCGTCAATAATGCAAGTTCTTCCATTCGAAGTTCACTGTTCGCATAGCACTCCTTTGGATTGTTGACCGAGGCTCTCTGGACGATACCAGCTATCTCGAAAGAAAACGCATGGCACGGGGCTGCAGAACGTGAAGCTGTCATTACTGAGGTCATTCCAAGGCCGTCGATGAGTAACGAGGCGACCACGCAGTCTTGCGCCAACTGCTGCGTTCTGAGTGGCAACTAAGTGGACGAGTTGTGGCCTTGACTCCCTCTCGTTACTCGTACATGCCATGGCTCGATGGGTCTTTTGAAGATACTTCGCATACGGACTCGGAGTTCAGGTTGCACGTACCTATGTACACGTGCGGAAATACCGGCCTGACGATCGAATCAGATGAGACATCTCATCGTTTCACATACGCCTAACCTCGCTCTCCCGATGGAGCCACACATCACAAAAGTTGCAGATTTGTGACTTTGTCTGCCGCGTGTGCCGGACTCTGCCACCATGTGACAGATGTGACTCCGCTCTGCGCTGATGTCCTATGAAGCTCGCTCAGTCACTTTGCAGCTCCCAGAGACCCTCCATTGTACCTCTCGTTCTGGCGTTGTATTCCACGGTCATCTCATACAATATCATAGTGCGTCATAACCTTCCTCTTCCCAGACTGTCTCATCTAACTCCTCCCCTTCGTCTGCAACCAAAGTGTCAACGCCATCGCCAATCCCAATACCGTCATTTGTCGTTTCATCCCCTTCATCTGCGTCATCCGCCGCCTCGTCCACCTCTCTCTCTCTGCCGTCCTCCGCCTCAGGCTTGTCCTTTGCGTTGTTGTTTCGACTGCTTTCCGTGTCCGATTCCGATTCATCCGACGAGTCTGGGGGATCACGACGTCCCTCTTCCTGCGATAAATCATCCTGTTCTCGACATGGTGTAGTGGCGAGTCGTGCCGTCATCGCATTACATTCACCTATCTCTTCTCATAGGTGTATGCATGCTTGTGTTCGCCCCGCTCGTCATCACATATACGGTCGAGATTCTCCCATTCAACCTCCGTAACAAAGGACTCTGCTTCTCCAACTTTGTCGTCTCGCTCGCGCTCATCTTCAACCAATACGTGAACCCGATCGTGTTGGCCGCTATGGTTGGAAACATTCTCTAACGATGGTAGGACATCATGCATCACGTGTGACACGACGGAGTTTAATCTCCGCTTCTTCCACACCGTTGTGTTTTTATCTTATCACCACCCACCATTATGTTGCTATCATCCACCAGCAAAAAGCCCTTGTGGACTCCTGATGACGACCAATGGACAAAGAAGCGCAAAAAGGCTTCAAAGGGATCAGAGGGATTGAATAAGTAAGTGATGACACGAATACATGAAAGTCACTCACCGCCTCTCAGAAAACTCTCACCCGAGATTGAGGAAATCGACTCCAGCAGCGAGCACTCAGCAGATTGCGACTCAGACGGTGATATAACATCATTCTCATTGACAAACGGGCAGATGCAGCCAAGAATGGTGAGCTCAGTGAACCAGAAGACGAGGAGACCACCGGAGTACAGCTCTGGGAAAACTGTGAGTCCAGATTGCATTTCGCATGTGCCTAGCTGACTGAATCCTAGGTCCAAATCAACAGTTGCGTGGTACAAGTGCATATATGCGCTCATACTCCGCCTCGTACCAGCCATGAGGCAGTTAGCTGACGGCGCTACATGCTCAACACAGCTCAAGAAGGCTGTGAAAAAGGTGAGTATATGCACATCTAGACTAAAATTATGAGTTTGCGTCCACACTTTTAGATAAATCATGCCATTGGCGAGGCCAGGGGCCAGTCGGTTTGGATGAAGAAAAATAACCCTCAACTCGTCCTCATCGTAAGGGGGAAAAGGCTAAGAAATAAGGTGCACCTCCTTTCTCTTTTTGTGTAATCGTCTCATTGCAAGTCATGGGATCTCTCATCACCGCTTGTCTATGCTGCTCGTGAATCCGACATCGCCCAAGTTCAAACTCTTTCTCACCGTTCCTCCAGTCCTGCATGCTATAAGGCTCGTTTATTCTCACCACTTGTCTATGCTGCTCATGAATTGTTTCGTACTCGGTGTTTCTTGCTCCGGAACCGCCATCATCAAGCTCTGTCTCAGATCGTCATGTTTTCTTGTCGCCACTCTTCCTGCACTGCTTGCTCACCTGCCCGGTCTATCAATCGATCGATCGATTCATTTCTCGCACTGGAGCCACTGTCTTCAAGTTACCTCTCGAATAGAGGCTTTCTTGTCTTGGCGGCGCTCCTAACCTTCGCCGAGTTCTCCAGGCTAATCCCTAGCCCTCGTGCTGTATACCACTTCCTCCGTCTCGGTTGCTATGACATGTACATGTATTACCAGGGCACGTAATATCTTGTATTCGCATTATGGTAATACACGGTTTGTCGTACCCTAAATACTAGTCCATCTCAGATGAGATCAGAGCTGGCAGAATGATACGTGCAAAGCATAAACAAACTATTCTGATGTGAAAGTGAGCTTGTTGAGATTGCATAACAAGCTCCACCGGGATCTGACAGACTCGATCCGAGTGACTACGTCTAACATCATCTGACATTATCATCTCATATCATCTCCGAAGTTTGCAATTTTTGTGATGGCCAAGCACCGGAGACGCCGGCGGTGGCCTTGATGTCCCTGAGCGAAATTTTCAGTCCACGAACGAAAACTGCTTGATTCGGCATGCCGTGGTTTCCACTTAGCCCCACACGGCGGCTCGACGGCATAAGCTGCATGAATATCAATATCGATATCATCTTTCACAAATTGCGTTGTCCTGAATTTCGCGTCCCATGGTGAAGTCAACCACTGTGGCATCACTCCCCACCACCCGATGGAGCGGATTCAAAAAAATGACACTGAGTGAATCATATGTACATGAGACAGTATACACGGAGTCAACTGGATTCAACAGAATATCCTTAACATTGTTCTGCGCTGCAGAAGGATACAGGCAAACACTAGCACAATGAAAAGAAAGCAATTTGGAGCAACGCAGGGAGTGTGTTAGGGGAGCGGAGGGGACATATCACCAAAAGATTTCTATCAGACCCAGGCTGCAAGTATAAAGAATTACACCACGGGGAGATGGCCGCCAGGTGAGACGGCCCGTCTATGAATTTCCGAGCGGCGTGTGTGAGAAATCCAGACAAAGATGAGGCTGGGAGAGCGTACTCTGTATTCGATGGGGAATCGAATAACATAACACCCGTGCTCCGATCGAAGAACTGTTGCGCTTCTCACTATTGATACCCCAATCATTGGAGATATAGAAGAGGCGGTGCGGGGGGTTAACAACGGCCGAATCGTTGAATACGCAAAGTCACGCACAGACTAGAAAGGAGAACAGAGCACGAAGATCAACAATGGCCAACTAGCTGGATTTACAAAAACACCCACCACCTGGAATGACGAAACAGTACAGGGAGGTTTAGCGACAGTCACACTATTGAGTATATGAAAACACAAACCAGCTAGAAGGACGAGACAGCACGGGTAGGGTCGGCAATGGCTCATTCGTTGTTGGCATGAGAACACATACCCGCTAGAGGAGATGGGACAGGGAGGATTATCAACAACCAAATCATCAGAGACACAAGAGCACGCACCAGCTACAAGGACGTGACAGTACAGGAAGGGTCAGCGATGGCCACTTCGTTGAATATACAAGAACACGCACAAACTTGGAGACCACACAGGGAATGTCAGTAATAGTTGAATTAAAGATATTAGTACACGAGAACACGTACCCACTGGAAGGAGGGAACAGGACGAGGAAGATTATTAATAGCCAAATTGTTGGATACACGAGAACACACCAGCTAAAAGAATGAGACGGTACGGGGTAGGTTAGTGACAGCCACACTGTTGAATACACGAAAATACATACCGCCTAGAGGGACGAGGCAGTACAGGGAGGATTAGAAATGGTCTCATCATTTGGATATACAAGAATACGTACTGCCTGGAAGGGCCGGACAGCACAGGGAGGGTTAGCAATGGCTGGATCACTGGATGCACGAGAACACGCACCCCCTGGAAGGACAAGACAGCATAGGGAGGGTCAGTACCAGTTAGATCACTGAATGCACAAGAACACGCACCACCTGGAAGGAAGAGGTAGCACAGGAAGGGTCAGCGGCGGCCATATTGCTGAGTATGAGAACACGCACCCACTGAAAGGACAGGACGGCACAGAGGGTCAGTGGTGGTCGGATCGCTAGATAAGCGAGAACACACACCAACTAGAAGGACGAGACGGCATGGGAGGGTCATAAGTGATCGAATTCCTGGATACATGAGAACACGCACAGACTGGAAGGGCGGGACAATGAAGGAGGATCAGTTATAGTTCGATTGTTGGTTATGCAAGAACACGCACCACCTGGAAGGATGAAATGGTACGGGGAGGGTCAGTGATGGTTGCATTGTTAAATAAAGGAGAACACGCACCACCTGGAAAGACAAAACAGCAGGGTCGAAAGTGATCGGACCATTGGTATACGGGAATACTCACCAGCTGGAAGGACGAGATATTGGTTGGCAATTGCCATATTGTTGAATATACGAGATCACGTACCAACTAGAAGGATAAAATGGGACAGAAAGAATCAGCAATGGTAAGATCGCCGGATATACGAGAACACGCACAGCCTGGGAGGATAAGACAGTACAACGGTCAGTGATAGCTGTATTATCGAATGGATGAAAACACGCACCCCCTGAAAGGACGAGACGGCACAGAGAGTCGGCAATGGTCAGATCGCTGGCTATACGAGAACACACACCAACTAGAAGGACGAGACGGGGTTGGAGGGTCAGAGATGGTCAAATCACCGGATACATGAGGACACGTACTAACTGGGAAGGTCGAGATGGAACAGGGAAGGTCGTTAATCGTCCGATTATTGGATAAATGACTCAGAGCGCGCGTACCGCCTGGAGGGACAAGACAGTAAAGGGAGGGTTGAGTCATAGATGGCTGTGTTGAATACATGAGAACACGCACAAACTAGAGGGATGAGGGAGACGATTAGCAATGACTGATTCATTGAGTATACAAGAATACGTGCCCACTGGAAAAAATGGGATGAGGAGATCATCAACAGCAGGATGGTTGAAGACACGAGAACACATACCAGCTAGAAGGATAAGACAGTACAGGGGGGATCAGTGACAGCTGCATTGTTTGGTACGGAAGAACACACCACCTGGAAGGACAGGGAGGTCAGTAATGGTCGCATCGCTGGACGCATAAAAACACGCACCACCTAGAAAGAGATAACACGGTAGAGGTTATCAACAGCCCAATCATTGGGTATGCAACGACACATACCAACTGTAAAGAGTACGGAGAAGAGAACATCAGGGATGGTCAGATCGTTGAATACACTAGAAGGCGCACCACCTAGAAGGACGAGGCAACATAGGGAGGGTTGGCAACAGCCACATCGTTAAATACACGGGAACACGTACAAACTAGGAGATGGCATAGGGAGTGTCAACAATAACCATATTACTAAATATACATGAACACTCACTGCCTGGAAAGACGAGACAATACAGGTCGAATCAGCGATGGTTGTATGGCTATAACTGCATACATGAGGACACGCACCACCTGGAAGGACGAGACAGCGAAAGTCGGAAACAGTTGGATCTCTGGATACATGAGAACACGCACCACCTGGAGGAACAAGGCGGCATAGTGAGGGTCAGCGACAGCCATATACTGTTAAGTACATGAAAACACGCACAAACTAGGAGGGGATGGTACAGGGAGTGTCAGCAGTAGTCGGGTTGTTGGATGCGCACGAACACGCACCAGCTGGAAGGACGAGTAGATACAGGATATGTCAGCCATGGTCGGATCGGATCACTGGAGACACGAGGACACACGATCTGGAGGAATGAAACAGACAGGGAGGGTTAGCAACGGTCGAATCGCTTGATACATGAAAACACGCACTGCCTGGAAGGACGAGGTAGCACAGGGAGGTCAGTGGCAGTCACATTTTCGAATACGCGAGAACGCGCACAGACTAGAAGGAGACGGTACAGGGAACGTCAGCAGTAGCCAGACCACCAGATATACAAGAACGCCCACCACCTGGAAGGACGAAACAGTACAGGTAGAGTCGGTAATCGTTAAGTCGTTGGATGGTTGAAAAGAACACGCACCGCCTGGAAGGTCAAGGCGATACAGGAAGAGTTAGCAGTGGTCGAGTCATTGGATAATAGCAACACCTACTCGCTGTAGGGAGATTATGGTATGGGAAGGGTCAAAAGTGGCCGGATCGTTGGATACATGAGCACACGCACCCCCTGGAAGGAGACAGGATAGGGAAGGTCAGTGGTGGCTCAATCGTTAGACGCATGAAACACGCACCGCCTGGAAGGACGAGCCAGTACAGGACGGTCAGCAACAGAGTTGTTGGATACACGAAGACACGCACCTCCTGGGAGGATGAGATGCAACAGAGAGTCAGCAATGGTCAGATCATTGGATACACGAGGACACGCACGGACTAGAAGGAGAATGGCACGGGGTAGGTCAGCGATAGCCGGTTCGCTGGATACGCGAAACCACATACCACCTAGAAAGAGGAAATGACACGCGGGGGTTACTAACAATCGAATTACTGGACATCCAAGAAGACGTACCAACTGTAAAGGGGGCACGGAAGGGGGATTTCAGCAATGGCCGGATCGTTGGATGCACGGGAATACACACCAACTAGAAAGGAGACAGCGCGAGAGTCAACAATAGTTGATTCGTTGGATAAAAGAGAATACGCACTGTCTAAAAAGAGGAAATGCGACAGCGAAGATTAATAACAGCTGGATCCTTGGATAAACAAGAACGCGTACCAACTGTAAGAAGGGTATGGAAGGGAGCGTCAGTAACAGTCAGATCCCTGGGTACACGAGAACCCACCGCCTAGGAGGACAAGACAGCACAGGGAGGGTCAGCAACAGACACGTCGTTGAATACAAGGATACACACAAACTAGGAGGGGATGACACAGGGAGCGTCAGGGATGGAAGGATCGTCGGATACACGAGAACACGCACCGCCTGAAACGATGAATAACGCGGGGAGAGTCAACGATGACCGATTCATTGGATAAACAAAAACACACACCTCCAAGTAGAGCTCAATCGGGAATGACCGCGGAATAGCCTGAGTGACACCAGGGATGTGGTGATATTGTGCAAAGAAGGTGAGCTTGAAGAACAACAATAGATGGCAAGTGAATCTGACTAACCAGTGACTGAATGTCCAATACGTCCAGCTGACTGTTGAATAAATGACGTTCACCGCGATAAATTTGTCTAGAGTCCGCGTTCAGATCCTACCTTGCACTCTCTAAATATGCGACACCTAGTAAGTCGGATGTATATATGGTAAGAATATGGCGAAAATCAGCAAGATTTTGCGCTTACCACCTCGTGATGTCACGCGATACGCCTGGGAGATGACATTCTTGAGACGTTCTTCCTGTACAAGCCCATCAGGTGCGAGCAGTCCCTGAAAGAACCTAGTGGTCAGAGTACGAGTAACTGTGCGCAAATGACAGACTTTTTCTAGCAAGGCAATCCAGTCACTGTCACGAGCGATTGCAATGTTTGCCGATGGATACTTAAGGGAAAGATGTGAGCGCCTTGTCCCGTAACCGAAGTTTCATCGAACCTGTTGCAGTAAGTACTCATTAATAACGTCACAGGGATGAAAAACCTGTTGATAAGACGTCATAGAGGTCCAAACCGTCTAAATGGTGTCCCAGGACTAACTGGAGACATCTCGGGAAGACGCTGCCATTGCATTTCTGCGGGTGATTTCGGCACTTCTTCGTTCAAAATACTTGAGATTTGTTCTGTTTCCGGGTTGGTGTCACTTCTCCCTTCTTCCGGAGTGCCCCCGGCTTGAACAAGGCCGGATAGGGTTGCTTGCACGGGCCAAGCGCCAGGAACGGTGGCCTTGACGTCCCTGAGCGAAATTTTCAGTCCACGAACGAAAACTGCTTGATTCGGCATGCCGTAGTTTCCAGTGGGTCCAACATGGCGGCTCGACGGCTGTGCGGTGAGCCAGGTATAAGCCGCATGGATATCAATATCGATATCATCTTTCGCAAATTGCGTTGCCCTGAATTTCGCACTACCTCTAGTGCCGTTCTCGTAGGTAGCAACAGACCAGGACCGTGCTTTATAATACCCTGTGATCAAGTAGAGTGCATCAAGACTGATCATCCAACCACGCTCTTCGAGAGCGAACCGATACCACTCAGACCCGTGTTGCATCGCATGGTTGAAAAAGTGGGACTCGTCTAGGAGAACTCGATAATCTGCGCCTTCAGGAAGGATAAGGAGAGCGCCGCCCTTAGAGGATAAGCTAAATTCGTAGTCGAATGTGCCGCTGCCTGATCGAGCTCTGTTGGACATTCCTTTAGTACTGGCAGTTACTCCATCGTGGAGTCTACGTACGGAAGTGGTCCGGCACCTTTTACGGAGGCGGATGGGATAAAACCGGGGATCTCCTTGTTGGGAGTATTGCAGATATCTCCGTCCCGTAATTCAATGTGGGGAAAATCTTCAGGAACACGAGAGAGCCGGTTAAAAGGGTCATCGGGAGGGGAACATATGTTGAATAGGACACGGAAATGGCCATCAGGAAAAACCGCGCCTACATCCCCGATCTTGAGACCATCCACTCGGCCACGGTTAACAAGCAGGCGATCTGGCTCTGGGACCCATAAAGGATAACCACGATGAGAGATTAGATGCCTCGCATATATATCCTGCAGGGGTCTATAGGCCATCCTGTAATGGCTGTCGTCAGTCCGGGTCAGCTTCAAGTCTTTGTCGCTTGTGGACTAGTGTTGGAGGCGAGATGAGAGGGCGAGGGCGAGCCGTTGGACCAGCGTTGAAGTGGTGAACCAACGTTGCAAAGTGTCGACCATGCGTGAACCTTGCGTATAAGTACACTGGAGCCACGAGGTCCGTCATGATCCACGAGGCGAACCACATAATGGCTACTGTCGAGGCATGACTTCGTGGCACGAGCTGATCATACCTACGCTTCCTCGACTGATTCCTCAGATCCCCCCTCGACCTCCTTTCTCATCTTAGGCACGCTCACGTATGGCGTCCTGTCCTTGATCCATCTCCCAACCAACCAATCCACCCGACAAAGCCCCGACCCAGTCCCCGAGGCCAATAACGGCGCTCCAGCGAGTCCATTCCCATTGTTCCACGCCACGCGATGCACCCCGACTTCGGGTGGCCATACGCCAGTGCTGGTGGCGCGTCCCTCATTCTCTGCGTCCCCTGCGTCCTTGTCTTGGGCCTTGCCCTTGCCATTGGCCGTCTTGTCTTGCAATTCCTATGTAGTGAGGGTCAGTGAGTGTAACGTGCAAGATGGAATGGGGTGACCTGTGGAAGAAAGTGTTCGAGCATGCGGAATTCCCCCATCTTGCGACTGTAATCGACCTGATAAATCTTGTGAGTGAGGAACGGCTGAAACGCTACTCGTCAGGATGTGAAGCATTGGACTTGGTGTGCGGAACCCACCACGGTGCCGCCTCTTCGCGTCGATTTGAGCGTGTTGGTGGTCGTGCACGATCCGTCGGCTGATCCGACAGCGAGTTGAGGGTGATAGTCCGACGCGCTTACGCTCTAGCGGATGATCAAAATATATTGCCCAAGAACGAATGCTGGACTCACCCAGACCGGTCCATCCGGTTCCATCAAAATATGACCACGTCCCAGCATACTCGGGGACACGGAATATGACTTGACCGTATTGTCGTGGTCGATCATGATCGGACCCGTTGCAAATGCAGAATAGGTCGCGCTATTGATGACGTCTGTGATGACCCAAGTCCATTTAGATATGATTTACAGGGAGATGCACGCAGACGTGCCTCTTGTACGATTGACGACGTTACCGTGTGGCTCCCGGATGTCAGTAAGACATTCTACGCCATCATACCCGCCACTAGCAATGACAGTTGGGTCCTCGGATAGGCTGGGCGCGCCAGAACCATCTGTAGGAGGTACGCGGATCCATGCGAGTGCACGTATAGCAGACTGATGTATGGCAATAAAATGCGTTGGAAGAATATCTGAGGTGATATTGGCACGCGAGGTCGATGGGATCCAAGACTTAAGACTTACCAAGTGCTTCACCACTCTCCAACGCATGTTTCACATTGTAGATGGCAAGACAACCTTGGTGTGCATCACTCAGCGCACCAAGCCCTTGCATTCAGATCTTGAAACTTACCATTCGTGAGACCTACGGCGATGACTTCGCTGTTTGCCCAGTCAAGCGACCAGCATGATGTCCCTTCATGTTCGATGCGTAAAGCTGGCTGAGGTAACCTAACTATGCGAGATAAGGACTCCTCACCCATGTCCGCAGGAAAGGGCTCACCAAAGACCGGCTCGGAGGCGGCGTGTTCCAGAGGTCTTACGTCCTCCGGATCGGGAACGACGTATACGGAGAGCGACCCGTCCTCAAACGTTCCAGCTAATATGCCCAATTTCCGCGGATGTCTTGGCCGCGTGCCTTCCCACTTGTGTCATTTCAGATACCATGTGCCGATCAACAAACATGAGGACAAACCTGGTCGTGAGCGGGCAAAGGACACCATTTGACTTCTTGAGCCGGCCCGCCCTCCAGACATAATACCGTTTCACAACGGACTTCCGCTGGATCGTTCAGAGGACGATCTTCGACCATCATGTTCTCGTCTTGAACTCTAGGCCTTAGTGCCCATATCTGGATGCAGGCAGGAGAAGGACGAGAGACTTTGACACCAATGCTGGGTGCGTGTGATCGCGACGGAAATGGTGCGACAGCTAGATACTGTCTAAACTGCCGAGCTGCCCACCGTTCAGAGTGGGTCACGAACAGGAAAAGTGGTATTCTCACCAGGACGATCTACTTGATAAGTAGGGCACCAATCGATTCCCCACACCGGCGCGCCTGCGCTAAAAACATACGACATTCCATCTTCAAAGTACGCAGCTTGAGGTATCCTCAGAATAGTCGAATAATGAGATGAGAGGAAGAAGCATACATGTAGCGACGCTGTCGAACATATTGAAGGCAACCCGAGCCTGATTGTCATACGGACCCATGTGACAGTTAATTTGCGGCGGAGGCCCGAATTGCCCATCCTCAGTCATCGTCGAATCTGTGGGCAAATAATTCAGGGCATCCCTGCGATTCCATTCAAAAACAGCTTGAACGCGCTGTGCAAAGCCAGGTATTTGTTACACACTGGTTGGTCAACACCTCCCAGCCAGGCCATACGGATACGTTCTCGTATACTCTGGGACGTCGGGAAGACTCTTTCTCCGAACCAGCACCTGGACCGAGACTCTCTTTGTAACAGGATCTGTCTTCCATGATTTGCCAGAGGGGACCAGAACCGACGTTAAAGCCCCAGGATTTGCTCACCCGGTTAGTGAGTGATTGATCAGCAGTCATGCTGTTCGTCGGAACGATGCGAGGTTCCTTGAACAGCGCTGGAGGTTCGTCGAGACGTTCGACCATATCCTTCCTGAAGAACACAGGAATCGCTCGATGCCGATGGTGTGCACTCGGATTGGGCAGCGCGTACGTCTTGGCCACCCGAGGTGTCGCTACAGATGGACTAGGCTCGGAGGGTGCATGAGGGGGTGGTTGCACCTTGGGAGGAAGCCTGCGTGACTGGTCCTTGCGTGTTTTCAAAGATACGGACGCGGTACGCGGTTGAGTGACGGGAGTTCGAGGCTTCCGAGAAGGTGTCTTGGGTATTTCTTCCACCTCCCCCTCGGAAGCATCGTCCATGACGAGGTCATCGTCCTCGCCGCTGGACGGCACATTTTTTGAACCCATCGGCTCCTCGTCAGGTTCGAATTCACTTTCACTGTCCGGTTTTTCGTCTTCTATACGGATCGTAGAGGGACCTGCCACATTTTCAGGCTCATCAAGATCCGCATAACTCTGGCGCGATTTTCTCGGGCGAAGTTGGCGAGGCATGGTGGCAAGTCGCGTCGTCACAACACACGTAAATAACGCGTGCCCTCTCGCCATGTCCCTCGATGACATCTGGGATGAGCCCATCACATCCCCGTCCAAACCCGCCCCAGCCAGTGTCGCGTCCAGCCCACAAAAACGTCAGCGCCTCTTCTTTTCTGACAGCGACAGCGACAATGAGCGGCCGCCTAAACGTGCGACGCCTGTGCCACCCTCGACCAGGCCGGACGTGGACGCGCTGTTCGAAGATTTGGACAAGGAGGACGAAGATGCGGATCTGAGGTATAAGCCTCTCGCGCCTGCGTTGGATCTCGGCAGGCTCGCCAAGGAAGCAGAGGCGAAACATGCACGTAACAGACAGACAGCTCCTTCGCAGACCTTGGCAGGCAGCTCGAAAACAGGCATGGCTGGTGGGACCAGCAAAGATATACCCGGAAAGGACGGAGGGAAGGGCAAGTCTGGTGATGGGGAGAAAAAGAGTCGCAAGGCTCTACCCAAGCTGGACGACGAAAGGCTGGTAGGACCCGATGGCTTTCCACTCCTCATCAAGCAGATCGAAGGATTCAAGCCAAGAGGAAAAGGAAACGAGGTGCACTCCGTACTATCTATCTGCATTCTACGCACATTCTGACCGCGTCGGTTTAGCATGCAGACCTTAATCGGCTGCTGCAGATATACCAGTTCTGGACGCACAAGATGTTTCCAAAGACCTCCTTTAAAGATACAGTCGATCGTGTTGAGAGACTTTGTCACTCCAAACGCATGCAGGTAAAGACCCTTAGGTGTCGTGATGGGATCTTGTTCCCTGACCCACATCCACCTCAAGGTTCGTTTAAGCATCTGGCGCGACGAA
>JBBPTW010000473.1:0-13479 GCA_038094575.1 Phylloporus cf. nigrescens
TTCAACATTTCCCCCGGTAGTATCAAGTGTAACCCCCCGTACTACTCGGTTGGAATTAGTTACAGTGACTCCAGCTAGTTCTAATGGTGGATGATTGCTTTGTGGATCCATGCTTTCAGTTGTCAGCACTTGTATGGTTGGGTGGAACCACTAAAAAGTTGATGTAGCAGGTGTTATGATTTCTCTTCATTGCTTTACCTGTTCTTTTCCTCTCTTTGTATTGGACACTTTGCCCTCTTCCCCTGATTCATGGCCATCCACATTTATCTGTATTCTGGCCTCCTTTTGTCTGCTTGGACCACATCCTTCCCTAGTTACCTGTTCCATCACTGTGATATATTCCCATCTCTTCCCTTAGCTATCATCATTGTATGAACCTTGATCTATTTCTTGATTGGCTGGTCAATATTATTCCATTTCCTTTTTTTGTTGCCTCATATCCACCTTTCCTATATTCTTTACTATTTAGATAGAGCTGAACTTCAATGTACCTCTCCAAGCTTAGTCTACTTGAAATACATTTCTCTTTGACTTGAAACTTAGCTTTATTGACTCACTTTCTTGAAAGAGCATTACAGAAACCTCTGAACCTTGACCAGAAGCTTTTCTATCCAAGTTCATAACTAGACCTAACTGGTTGAAGTATAACAACAAAAGCAATTGGGAGGATATAAACATGTGTTATATCTAATGATCCCATTGTCTTTGCATAAATACTGGAAGAAGGAAATGGATCAGTCACATGTAGGGTTGAACCTGATAGCTCAGAGATGGATGTGCTGGTATAAGAAAGATAGAAAGTTAGATGTTGTGAAGAGGGGGTGCAAGTTATATTCAACCCAAGGAGTTCCTGGTAAGGTTGGATAAAGAGAAGGGATTGCTATAAGTATACCTGAGCATGAATAGACAAGTCCAGTGAATTCTGGACCTGGGTATATGACCAGATAAGGTGGTATAAAGAGATCAAGGCTTATTGACATTGGGCTGAAGAGGATAAGGTACATTGATAACATGAAGAGGAAGAGCATGTGAAGTTGTAGATAGTCCCAGCTATTGAGAAGGAACTGGAAGTGGGATAATGAAGATGCTGTTCTGGTAATGGAAAGTTCACAGATTGGTGCATTGTGCATAGTTCATGTAAAAATATGCTGAATTTGTTTCTTCATCCAAAGAGTCTGCTAACAGTTCATAGTATGCTCATCTGATAATAGAGGAGGATAATGAAGATGATGGAGAAGAGACCTGTTCAGTGAAGAGGATGTAGCTGACTATGTTCTCTAGGATAATCATGCATGTTAATTCATAGTAAGATGCAAAAGCATTTCAATAACTAATATCAGCATGGTGTGCATGCAGTGCACCACAACACTCCATGGGAATAACACTTAGCTGTAGTAGCAAAATACATGTACATACTCTTGGCTACCTACTGGTCCTTGGATTACATGATTTGACCTACAAATGGCTAAGATATAGCCATTTCAAATCAGTAACTACATTGGAACAGTTTTGTATCTTCTTATATTTGCTTGTATTTTGTACTACAAACAAAAATATACATATGGTCATCATATCTGAGTCTGAAAATGTTCTCATACTTCTTGACTTTCAATCACTACCATCATGTGATCTCTCTACTATTCAAAAAAACCTTATTTTTTCTCATCTTAATACTACCTACTATCAATGTGCTGTGTGGCGATTGTGTAATCCACTGCGTTTCCCACGCTGCAACTCATTGTCCGCTTGTGCTCCCCTTCCTTCTCTTGTAATTTTTGGCAACAACCCTGCCCTTCAAACACCCCCCAAGACTGCCTAGGGATTGTTTCACGATCCCTATGCATTCCATGGAACTCAAATAAGTCAACTTGGCCCACAGAATAGGGTGCTACAGGTCAAACATTTGACCTACTATATCTACTGGATGATTCTGTTGCTGCAGATCTTCTCGGACGACTCCTCCTGTTCTAGCGGTGAGGAGTTTTAAACACGAAGATGTAAAGGCTACTAGCTGAAATTAAGCCCTGGCTGACTGGCACAGGGAGTATTCGGCGTTGGTTGCCTCATTAGTCTCAGCTAGCTGGTTTATAACCACCAACCATGGGAAGAGTTTATGTAACTCAGGGCATGATTACTCATGCTGCGTTCCCATCATCAGACAGCTGTGGGAAATAATCTAACCAGTTATAGATTAATTTCTTCGTTAGCCGTAAGATAAGCATAGGTATTATGTTATGCCATAATGACATTTGATCCTCGCTGTCAAGCATAAATATACTACCTGTTTTTTGTAAATAAGTAAGGATTATGTCTTGGTAAGGTCTACCTTTTTTCAAAAATGAAGTGATTTGGCACATTTCAGAAGGGTGCTGAAATGCGCCATTAGATTAAAAAAATGAAGTGGTTTGGCGCATTTCAGAGGGATGCTGAAATATGCCATCAGATGAAAAAAATAAAGAGGTTTGGCACATTTCAGAGAGATGCTAAAATGCGCCATTAGATATATAAGATGTTATAGGACCTTTTTGGAATATACTACAGATATATATTAAATATAGATATATATAATATTCATGTTTAGTAGATAGAACAGAGTGAAAGACAAGGAGTTGGGGTGAAGACTAGTAAGGAGGCTAGAATGGATTTGAAAAGAAAAAAAGTTTGGTTTGATGGAGAAAGTGATGGATCTGGAAAGAAAAGATGTAGGGAATAATAGATAAGGAATGGTGCTAGAATATGGTGCTAGGATAGATCCACTGAAAAACAAAAATGTTTTTATCAGATATATATACATACATACATAATAGTCTAAGTATTGGTCTTACATCACACATGAAATGTAGATAACTTTTATTATTATTATTTATATTTACAATGATTACAATATTCTATATCTGTGGATATGCACAGAAGCATGTATGAATAATGGAGGGTGACATTAAACAAACAAACAAACAAATGGAAATCTGACTAAGACGAGGGCCTGGAGTATGAACATGATGTCTGAGTGGAGTGGAGTCATGACATGTAGCCAAAAATCTATCAGAAAAGATTAGTACACGCCACAAGTAAGTCATAGGGGTATACTTACGAGTGAGATGGTCTGGAGGCAAGAAGTTGTCTGAGGTGGAAATTGAAAGTAGACATGCTTGAGTTTTATCATGCTCTGATAGTCATCTTTGTTCATGAACCTGTCCCCATGAAGAAGTATCTCTACCTGGGAACAAAGTCCATAGGTCATCGCAACCATAGCATCAGATCAATGCCCAAGTTTACATGAACTGTGTAAAATATCAGCTTGTCATTTACAGTATTAATAAGGTCATGGACACACAATGTGGCAGCATCATGTCTCCCAATCTCAAACAGGAGTATACACTAAATAAGCCTGGTAGTCAGCTATACAAGGCTCAAGCACACAAGACACATACACAGAGTGAATGGGATTTCTTCAAGGTGACAATAGATGCATAAATGTGAGGTTGAATGCATGAATCCTTGGCTGAGATTCTCCTTGGCCGACACATGCTATGGCCTTTTCAATATAATCAATGACGGACGGCTGAAGCTTGAGGGACTTTGCACAAGTTAAAAGAAATCAGCCGAGCAACACAGTGGAAGTGAATTGTGTGACATACGTACTAGATTTGATGTTTAAGTGTGACAGCATTACGCTCGACATTATACCGATACCACCATCACCATATTCACACGCCTTTAACTTGACTTGACTCCTCACTGAAGAAGAAAGGCTATGATGGTGACAGGCAAGAGGAGGGATGAGGGCGAGACGAAGGAGGACAAAGAGGAGGTTGGGAATGAGTGAAAGGTATGTGGTGCAAGTGGTTGTGTTTGAAATTTGGAGAGGGTTGAAGATGGTTGAAGTGGGGTGGAGCAACAGACTGGAGAAGAGGAAGTGAGTGGGTGGGTGGGTGGAACGTGATGGACAAGGTACATTGAGGATTGAATGATTGGATCGGATTGGCAGTTGCTGAATTGTGGAATGCAAGCGTTCAGTGGTCGCACAAACAGCCTTGACAGGCAGCAGCAAGAATAAGTGAAGGGAAGGGAGGAAGGGGTATTTGAAGGAGGAGGTATTGTATCGTCAGGTTGGCGTTTGTTCGTTAACATCTAGGATAGGCTGAATCGAAGGAGATTCAAATGAGAAGGAATGAGGTGTGGTGATGGAAAGGAAACTGGGTGAGTGGACATGGCATGAATGGCCCAGGGTTAGTTCTGACATTGGATTGACGCGATCACAGACAAAGGTACAAAATATAAGAATATGGATTATATCTTACATGTCGGTGGATGTAAGTAAGTAAGTATGTGAAACAAATACATGCAGATGGACAGAAAAGAACGAGATAATTCTACGCCTGATACGAGCACTCGTTGAGGGCTACATGGCCACGAGGAGGAGAGACATTGCAAGGACATGTCTTGATGCATTTAGTGGCTGGTTCTAGGAAAGACGAGTGAGTGAGTGAGGGGATATTGGATCAGTTGAAAGAAGGATGACATACTAGACGGTCGGGCAGATGAAGAAGCAGTTGGCTTGTCAGCATTGTGATTGTCGTCCTTGGAGCCGACAGAGGAGGTGGTGGGGGCGCGTTCACGCTTCCTTGGTTTGGAGAGGCGGGGCCTAGAGGGTACAGTGGTGGGGGAGGCGGCAAGAGTTGATGCCAATGAAGCTGAGTGAGGGTCGTCGTTGATGGTGGTATACTGTTCTATGGGGTCGAAAGAGACATCAAGAAGTGGGTCAGATGGAGTGATTTCATCGTCATCTTCAGTGATGCCTTGGAGGGCTGGGATTGCGGGAGGGGGATGGTGAACGGTGGCAAATGGATGACCGGGTATGGAATGACCAGGTGGATCTGGATTGACTAGAAAGGGGAGTCAGTCGTGGTGCGTGCATGAAGTTTAATGAAAGAATGGGGCAATGTTTCACCACGTTGGACGCATGCACTGAATGGGCGGACATGCTAAACGCGCATTCCAGAAGGGTACTGGAATGCGCCAAACAGGTAGACATGCTAAACGCACATTCCAGCAGGTTACCGGAATGCACCAAACAGGTGAACATACTGAAAGCACATTCCAGGAGGGTACCGGAATGTGCCAAAAGGGTGATGGAGAAATGACATACCTTTGTTGACATGGTGAAGAATGAGTTGGTTTGAGGGCAGAGGAGAGAGTGACGGAGGAGTGATGGATAGTTCGGCAATCATGGACTCATCGATATCCTAAGGGTTATCATCTGTAGGAGTGATGACGACGGTGATGGCCGAGAGTACTTACCAAAAAGCCAGGCCTCTTCTCGTCCATCGGTTCGGTTGGAGGTGGACCTTCCGCCTTGGATGCAACTGCATCCTTGTCTTCATTGTTCTCATTGTCCTTGTGATCACCATCATCGCCATCCTCATCGCCATCATTGCTTCCATTTTCATCGTCATTGCCATCGCCACTTCCGTTTTCGTCGTCATCACTGTCAACATCGGTGCCCTTGTCATCCAGCTTGGTGTCAATTTCTGGACCGGTAAACTCCAGACGATTGTACTTGAACCCAACGACTCGTTCATCGTCGTCGTCGTCGTCATTGTGGTTCTTCATTGGGTGAGTTTCCACCCACTCTTTGTAGGTCCATGCCAGTTCTTGAAGATGCCAGATCGACTCTGCTTTGGTTGGAACGCGGTGGTGGTGGGAGGGTTGATCCGGGCCCATGGAAAACTCGTCGCTGCCATGGTCACCATCTCCGGGGTTGTCTGTACGGATGTGAACACAAAGACGCTGCCCAGTAACAGAAGCGTCCTCTGGATCAAGCTCGACGGTGTGTGTTGTAATGTGTCGCTGGCGGTAGGCATTGACGTTCAATGCCTGTGGATTCAGGGATGCATGGACGACATGAGATGATGAATGAACAAACAAACAAATGAACAAATGAAAGGGACACTCACCATGACGAGGGCCTGGGGTGCCGATGCGACATCTGAGTTGAGTTGTGGCATGTCATGCACGGAGGCCTTGCTGGTGGGGTCGTGCCAAGACACACGTATGTTCTGCACGCCATCGATCACCTTCTGGACAGCCCTCTGTTGAATGCCTATCGCTAACTCACACTGTAGGCGCATTAGCTCTTTGCTCAAGGAGTGACCTTTGGTCACCTCGTTGCGGTTGAGGATGTAGATACCGTCCGCCCATGTGACGCAGCCAGGGGGAGGGAGCTTTCCTTTGGTGAGTACATCTGATGGTTTGATACCCTTGGACGTTGACTTGGATGTGGATGGAATTAAGTCCCAGAGTGTCGTCTGGACGCTGTAGTGGGTCGTCTCTTCAGCGTTGCGTTCCTCCAGCATGGGTTCAAGACGGTCTTGGAAGCAGAGGTGGAGGAACATGGCGCCTTTGTCAGGATGGCAAAGGATCATTTCATGTTGATACGAAACGATCACGCTCGCTTCAGCAAGGGCTGCCACAGCAAGTGCGCCCATGATGCGTTTCGAGCTTTTCGACGGTAGGTCAAACCACTTTCATGTCGTCCTGTCGATAAGTGAGAGACCACGGCGGCCGCTGCGTTGCTGATCATAGGAGATGTGTGAAGTCTTAGTCCACGACTTGGTGAACGACGGCCTGGAGTATTTGAGTAACGCAGCCTCCTTTGCCTGTTTGGAACGTCTCTTCAGCTTACTCTCATACACAATTGTGTGCATCTCCGACCACTCCTGGTTGTTCGCGAGGAGCGCGTTGTACTTGCATGTTGTTTTGTCGTGTCTTTTGGATTCACGTTCCTCGTGTGTCAAATGGTGGTCACCGTCATCGTCGTTGCCAGATGAAGAAGAGGAGTGGTCGTTGTCGTCAGAATCTATGTCGTCAGTGCTGCTGGTGTCATCCGTTCTTTTTGCCTTTCCTTTCCCCTTTTTCTTCGGTGCTGACTCCTCCACGTCGTTAGTACCTGTTTTCATCTTTATTGTCGCTTTGGTAGACGCTGACCGGGCTGCTTGTAGCACTTTCGTTGGTGTACATGCAGCCATAATACCAAACATTGACATTAGAGTCGCCTGCTTCTTGATGTGCACAGGCATATGCATCTCTCGTAGTTGTATTTCCATATTGACGAATGATGCGTAATCACAAACGATCGTCGACACCACCTGATATGAGCATGAGTCAGTGGTGATCGTAGTTACTAAATGGAAACTCAGTGAATGGCGTGAAGAGTGACTTACAGCAATCACTGCATCCGATCAAAAACACGCTTGAATGTCCTTGTTACCATTCAGTGACTGGATCATTGCGGCACTCGGCGATCCGGGAGTCCATGTCCTGCCGATTACTGAACGCATGTCGATGAGTGGTTCGAACCAATGGCAGACCTACATGCAATAAGAAAGATCAGTGAGTGCTCTACCCGGAAGATGTTGCTAACACGCATACCAGCAGGTCCTTGTTATGCGCCTAAATGCTTACCTTGTGAAGCACCGTGTCGATCCTCCCGAAGTGAGTCACCAGATGCGAATATACACTTTGACTCATGAATGGGAGCATACCAACCAGACATTGAGGCAGCTGCCTCTCGAAACAGCACCAGATTATCTTTATCTTCGTGACGCACCACTGTAGACACTCTCTCGCTGCTCACTCCTTCTTGTTCCGTGGATCGTCCATCAAGTTGATCGTCTCGATAACACCAGGTAGGACATTGATTATGTCCATGTAATACGAGACTAATGCCTTTCGCCATCGATGTGACTCCGAGTTGTCGAACAATGTCTCCACCGCCGTACCAGGTCCCAAATGCTGGATGAATGTGTCGTCAAAGCATTGGTCAATCATGAATACAATCACTCTCGGGAAACACTGCCACTCCTTCATGATGACGTTGAACGCCCAGTTTAGTTGATCCAAACATTTCTCCCCGTCTTCCGTTCTTGGCTCCTTCCGTGCTTGGTCTATCCAATCGTCAACTTTATTTTCCTCCAGCTTCCACAAGGTGAAACACGTCTCCATTGTTCGTTGCATCATCATCGATAGGTAAGCGATCAGCTATCATCCAAAGTCAGATGTCTCGTTTATTCCTTACGATGGCAGTCACCATGGAATCCACTCACCCCGCCGCTGGTGCCCAACATTACTGAATGAAACAAGTTCAGTCACATGTCGCCCACCCCGTCAAACATCCGTATTCCGTGTGGCTCCAACACCTCCAACATCATCCACACGTAGTCTTGTGTGAGGAGTTCCGTCCACTTCCGTGCTGCGCCGATCAATTCCTCCTTCATTGGCAGCGTCTCATAAGTTTTGTTTTTAACCCTCTGTGTTCGGAAGTAGTGCAGCAGACCCTCTTCTGGGGTCTGCTTGTACACATGTTCACTCAGGTTCTCAGACAAGTGTAGTCCGAGTTCCTGATCGATTTTATCTATCCAAGCATATCCTGTCAGTCCCTTCTCTGCTTGACATCCATTGAATATAATCACTTACTCGCATTGTATAAGATGACCATCCACTATCCTCCTAATGCCAGCCGTTTCTTCAACGCATCCCGTCTCAGCTTCGTGACAAGGTTCTCTTCTTTGATCACTGCTGGGTCCACGTCCTTGATGCTCATTTTTTCCAGCGCCTTTCGTTGGTCGACGAGGTCGTTATATTGCCTTGTATTCAATCTATGCCACTGCTCGATTGCATCCAGCTGATGTTGTCCCCCCGCCGCGTTAATTCCTGTTTGTCCTTTCACTTTCTCCATCAACTCTAACACTGGTAGCGTCCCTCCATTGTCTACCTCCACGTTGAACGTCCCCACATATGTGTCGTCCACAAGATCCATCTTCGATATGACTAGCGGGATCGCCTTTGACAGAGAAAACCGGTCCACTCCGAGATGGATGAACGATCCCACCAGCTCCTTCACTTGTTGTTTGTTCAGAGGCCGTTTGTTCCACGTCCCGAAGTGTATGTTCGTCTTGTGCGCGATGAGGTCGAACCGTGCTATTGCATCTTGCGCTCGTCTCACCACCTCATGTTTCTGTTTGACAGATCGCTCAACTCCACCATTCAGTCCTTCCCCTCTATTCCCGTTCACCGCGTCATTGACCAGCAACAATGTGTCCCCGATCTTCGTTTTCTATACTACCTACTTTTTGTAATTCAGTTAGGGTCAGTCCGTGGTCAGGCCACACTTTGTATAGGCCTTACTGCGCATTTTGGAGGGTTGACCAAATGTGCAATACATACTATGTGTACTATACTATGTATACTTTACAATTTGTACTAGAAACTACATACTACTAGCCATAATGCACATTTTGGAAGGTATTCAAAATGCGCTCAATGGACCTATATATTACACAGCACATTTGGTTTGACTAACCAAATGTGTGGTGTGATATATAGAATAAGAGACTTACCTTGATCATCTAAAACGAGAACCAGATGGTGTGAAATTGCGTCCAAAATCAAAGAAGCCCTTGGGTGAGATATAACGAAAAATGAAATCAGTACATTGAATAACTCTGAGATAAGGGGATGTGGGAAGATAGGAATGGGGCGGAGGGTGAAGAAATCGAAATCAGAAAGATGGTGAGATAGACTTACCTGTGAACGATCATACCCGATCACGAGAAATATGTCTGGAAACAAAAAAATCAAAGACACCACCATGAAAGGGAGCATGAAAGCGGCGACTTCTGGAGTGAAGGAGAGAAAGGTGAGTAAGATGAATGGATAAATATGATGATGGTTACTTACAATGGTGATCTTATATGATTCAGGTAAGCATTGTTATCTTTAGTGTCAGGATTGGCATCAAGGGATGAGACGTACCGATATATGTGATTGCGCATTTGGATGAGGTGACTAAATGCGCGATAAGGGACCAGGGGTCGTAATGTTTCCATGGAGTAGAACAAATGGAAGATGACTGATTTGACACAGATCTTATAATGTGCGAAGTTGGACTATATCTATCACAAAACGAAAGTAAGCATGTGTACCACAAGACTCCAGAGGAGGCTCTTGTACATGAGTTCAGGATGATGAAAGCAATGAACCAGACATACCGAGATGTGAAGTTGATCCAGGGAATCAAGGGGTTTCCACGACAGCGTATGGAGCTTCTCTCGCAGGACTATTTCTGGGAATTCATGGAAAGTGTCGAGGGCATGGGTATCCATATGTTGAATGGGCAGACAACTGTGAAGATGAACCATCTGTACATGATGATGATGGGACCAAATGGGGGTGTGAGTTTTGTCATCGTTTTTATTATTCTCTGATACTTACATGTTGATGGTGTGATGGGGGCGATTTGACCCTACTTTGAATGATAGATACTCTGCTACATGGTATCTATGATGGAGACAATGACGCATCTATGTTTCAATCAACTGAAATTGGATGAGAAGAAAATAGATTTACTCACTGGTGCTGCGAAAGGGAAGGACCACGACGGCTCCAAGGGACAAGAGGCGCAGTGCAAACTATGTCAGACGATGAAAGCAATGTACTCAGCTATGGTTGGGATGAAAGGTGCAAAGGGCGCTGTGTTTGAGGTCAGGCAAATGATGGATGCGGTGTTCATGGATCACCTTGGATCGAAATCTGAGGCAGCGTTGGTATTCAGAGATCAACGCTCACACCGATGGAAGAATGGGGTGGATGCATACCTGAATAAACTCATCGCGCAACTTCCAACGGTCATCTCGACAATCATCGACACGGCATCCGACAATGATGATGACGAGCAAAGGAACGTCTTGGAGTGTTTGAAATACTGTGTTGCGAAGATCAAGGTCTTGTGGTGGTACTTCGGGACGTCGTCAGCAGAGAAGGCCATGGGTGTCATGCCCTTCATGACGCGGGGAGTGTATGACCATATGGTGAAGTGGCTGGAGGTGATCACGGGTGCTGTTGAAGAGGTAAGTGATACCGTTCACTCCAAAGTTTGATTTTACCAGATCGTTGTTTCTGTTATGCACGTATCACGCATTTGGATGGTTCTTCAAAATGTGCATTAGCATGGGTTGAAATGGTTGGACATACTGCGCATTTGGATAGTTCTCCAAAATGCACAGTAGCATGGGTTGAAATGGTTGGACATACTGCGCATTTGGATGGTGTTACAAAATGTGCAGTAGACTTGTTGAGATGACTGTGTAACAAAGAATGGAGTGCGCTGACCTTGCGAATACTTTGTTTTATATAGTTTTGCCGCTGGTGGGAGCCGTTGGTTGACATGGTCCCGGTCATTGGAAAGTACTGGACTTCAGGATCTGCGAGCGCAGCGATGGTGCATGCAATTATGTGCCACAGAGAAATAATCGAAGACATGAGGTCAGAGTGCATACATCAGGTAAGTCTCTCTTATTAGGGACATGAAAACATGCCAACTTGAATTATTAAATATATACATACAGATTATCTATATCGTATGGAATGACTACGCGTCGTTCGTGAACATGTTACTACAAATGCAAACTATATGTGTTCCACAGCGACCTACCATTCAAAAGAAGCTTCTTGCAATGTTCGAATCCAACATGGAAGGATCGTCAACAAAAGAATTAACTGCTGCAAAGAACGCATTAAGTAACACACGAGATAAATCCAGGACGATGCAAAGAAGAAAAGGTAAAGACAAAGAGATGATGAAGATGAAGACAAAGGCAGCAATGAAAAGGGGGAAAAGGGGAGGGAAGACCGACACAGAATGCAACGAGACAGACCAGGACAAAGATGAAGAACACAAAGAGAGCGATAACGACAATGACAATGAAGAGAAAGAAAGTGACTGGGTCGAGACCGAAGGGGAAGGCAACAGTGACACAGATGGTGGTGACAAGCAGGAGCGCGCTCGTGTTCATCACGAAACCGAAATGAAAAAACATCGTGCGGTGGTGGCAAAGAACACAGAATGGACAGAAACGCACACCATCATCATGGGAAGTAAAGAAGATGGTAGACAGAAGAGCACCTTACCTCTGAACTTCACCGAATCCCCACTGAACTTCTTTGCGCCATGAAACAAGCTATCTCGTGTTACGAATGACCGGCTGATGAGTGGGATGCGTGGTCTGGTGCTGGTGGATTGGACGACCTGGGAGTGGAAGGAGGTCAGTTGACAATCATTCTCGCGGGTGATGCGTACCCTCACCACAGCCGCGATCGCAGAGTCGAGTGCTATCACATCGTATTGGCACAAAATGATCTTCTGTCACCTGTCGGGAGGAGCGGCAACGTTGCACATCTGGTCGCAAGAGACTGTATCCGGATTTTTGAAGCCCAGGGATGCAGGACAGATGAGCAAGATGCGTTAGACGACGCTGAGCGACATCTTGCAATTCCAAGGAACGAATCTGAACCCAGACGAGGTGTTGACAGAAGGCCGGCTGCCTCCAAATGGATTGGTCACGTGGGCAGACGGCATCTACATGATTTTGCCACAAGGCACGCCATCCGTCACGCCACACATCATGGAGAAGGAGCTCCCACGTTTGCAACGGGAAACCACTCTTGTGGTCCAACAGCGCCATGTACAAAAGATCATGAACTCGGTCCAAAATCTTTGCATTGCATGGCACAACCCAATGAACTATGCATCGGCACGTGACGACCCCGATCTTGACGAGGAGGTTGCAGTCACCCTGTGTGGCCTGGTCAACGTGAGTGACATCCGAAGTCGACAATGTTTGATAGAAAACTCATTTTTTTTTCTTCCCTATGTGCTATTTTCATATCCATTCAACTGGGCACTATGAATGATCATCCCACAGGCATTGAGCATCAACGCGTACAGACAATGTGCGAAGGAAACATGTACCACCAAACTGGACCGGAACGATATAAGAAAAGTAAAAAGTTGGGTGATGATAAAAGTGGTGGGTGCGAGTTAGACTCATCCCAGGGGTTCCTTGGTAAGGTTGGTAAGGTAAGAAGGTGTTGCTACAAGAAGACCTGAGCGCAAATAGACAAGTCCGGTCAATTCTGGACTCGTAAGTGAAGCAGATGTGTAGTTTCTGGTACCGGATAGCGTACCGGATATGGCGGATAGGACGAACAGTGATGAAGACAAAAGACAAACGATGAGGGAAAGCGCCACGAAGACTCGATGATAGAGTCTGACACTTAGTGAGACAAACGATGGGGTGCAAAAACCTACGCCCATATGACTTCTCATTTCCACCCCCTTAAACATCCAACCATTCTACTAAAAAATAAAAAAAAGGCCTGACAAGTGGTGATAATATGTAGTTGCCAAATTGGATACTGAACAGGATTTCCAGTAGTAGTAATTGCTGGCCATTGCTGCTGTCGTGAATGCAGATTGATCCGTTTGTACGATTTCCCATGGTGGTCGTGATGCGGTTGCTGTCTGGGAGTACCGCACTGCTGCCATAGAACCGTCGCATTTGAGAGGACCCACAAGTTTTTGGCTGGTCAGTAAATCCCAAATAATTGTGGTGTCTACCAAGCTCGTTGCAAACCTGGTCG
>JBBPTW010000474.1:0-13449 GCA_038094575.1 Phylloporus cf. nigrescens
CCTTCGACTTGCAGCATCTCCAAGTCCACTGGTTGGCGTCCTGTTGCGCGGTGTGTTCTCACAGCCCGTCCGCACGCGTCCAGGGATGTTCAAAACCGTGTGTCTACTGCATTTCGTTTAGCCCAATAGCGCACTGATCGGACTTCAGTGGAACGTCACGAAGGACGTGAACGAAGACTACATTTTATCCATAAATGTTGAACGTGATTTGGTCGCCCGGGTTGAGGACAAGAATGTGTTTGCCGTCTTGGGAGTTCCGACTGCTTGGATCATCGACGGACCAGAGGGTGGGCCCTATACGTCAGTAACTAATCCCTTTCCTGTGATACCCGTTTCTAACGTTTCACTACAACGCGCCAGAATCCAGGCACCCGGTCATACTGCCTCTCCCTTGGTCTGGACAGTGGAGATTCCTGATGACCCTGAGTCTCGTGTAGTACGAAAGGATCCTCGATCGTGATATGCTAACACTCAAGATATCTCTTCCACAGGTTGTCCTCAGAGAGCTCCAACGCAATCGCGAGGTTCCGGAAAACCAGAAGTGGTATTTCATCGAACCTCAGTAAAACCAACGGGGCCTGAGTCAGACGGAAGAGGGCCGCACCCGATCATGTATTTCAGCGTCGCGCTAATTCGAGACAACGGTTCCCAATCCCCGTACTAGTTGAATCGTATCCCCCGCTGCTATGCTTTCGTTTCGGATGCCCTGTAATGCATCAGCTTCGGAATCTTATCGATCAAGCCGAGATCATAGAGCCATTATATCAGATTGGAATAAGTAATACCAAATGCTCACGCTGAGGCTTACATGCCTGGACCTCGGGCATTCTGATACGGTGATGAATACCATTATGACATCTCTGCCACCCCAGTTCTTCCTCGACCACCTCCAACAAGCGGTAATCGGGGAACCTATATTTTGGCGCCTTTGGACTTTCTTTACTATTCGCTTTCACTGGGGCTTCTCATCGCGTCCTTTCTCGAACATCTGATACGCCTGTCAGACCGAAACGCAATACTTGCGCAGCATACCACAGCCCGAGTCAATGACCGCGCTTCTCAATCCAACTTTCTTTTTCAAGAAGGTACGAGAAGACCCCGGAACGTTGCAAGATCAGGCTGGACGTTATTGCAGTCTCGGCTCTCGAGCTAGCCCAACGGCAGGCACCAGTGGATGTTGTTCTAGAAGGACCCGGCGAAGGAACAGTCTGAAGCACCGGTGCGTGGGAATATATTCTCCAGTGGGACGCTCGAAAGTACCCAAAGTGGAAGATGAATCGATGACACCGCTCCAAACAAGTTGTTTCCGGCCATAATGTTCTCATCCCAAGCCACCTCATTGGAATCAAATCCTGTGCTAGCGACTGCGCATTGTGAAGGCGCAATCAGTGTCGACAAATGTGGCTTAAAGCTGATGAATTTTCTCTTCGGCCGTGAAATCCACTACTCTTCAATGGGACCGTCGTACGTCCTCATAGATCCGCTCCGCACCAGAGGGACGTTCTTCGGATCATTTCTATGGTTAAATTTGCTTCAGGATATTTCCTCAAAGAATTAATCAGTAGTGGCCAAACGGCGATTCCGATAGAACAACCACATAGCCCCGGCAGAGTGTTTGGATTGCAAGCTCGCGAGTAATGTATTGTGCGAGGTGAATCTCAGCAATTCGCGTCTTAATTTTAACGAAATACGAATCAAGATTCTCCTGCCAAGTACTTGACTTTCCTAGACTGAACGGTCCAGACCGTTTTTAAAAACTGAAGGTTAAGTTTCCGGTCTATCTCAAATATTTTACGTGGCCCGTTGAGACGTAATCATCGACATGAAGTATCAGATTATCATTCTGAAGGAGCATACTCGGTTGCGACCCGATTGTTCTACGGAAGAAATCACTAATGACAGAATTTAGATCTACCTCCGTTCTTCGGCTCTGCGTATGGTAATCCCGAGCATGCTATTTCCTGGCCCCTTTCTGTTTGGATTACCCCATTCTATACCCCTAAAGGCGATACGCGTTCGGCCAATCCATTATAGGTCTTCCTTGGTCACCTGTCATCTCCATTGTCGGAACGTTCGTACTCCACTTGGCTCAAGTCAGCATCCAGTTCAATAAGCTGCTCTGTGGGTCCCAGTACATTTGACAGCGTGATCGGTACGAACACTATCAAATGTACACTATCATTACCTACTCAAACAAAGACAGATCTATAACTCCAGACTCTCGCACTTAAATGTCATCAGGTAGGTGCAGCCTCTTACAGATACTAGCTTTCCCACGCGGCGTTTTTTCGACCGGTTCCACAGCGGAGATAGGTTAGGAAGGATGCCACCGAACGTGCGTTGAGTGATACTATTAGGGGTTCCACTGTAACCTGATAATGAAATCGGTCGACTGGATGCCGAGCAAGACAAGGACCACGACATTGGATGACTATCGAATTATTTTAAGACTGCTCCACATTAGGTCCCCGAAGCCATGGTCATACGCCGTTCCCTCAAGGTGAGGGGTGGCAAATCAGACTAACCATTCAGGGCATTGGGTCTAAATCGTCCCATATTTTCTGGATCAGTCCGAACTACTGTGTTCGGTTCACGGACATTGACATGCAAGGAATACTTCTAATAGACATCGCTGCTCGTGCACCCTCGAATTTTATCTGTGGGTGTTCGTGGTCTTGTTAACCAACGGGACTCTACTATCGTTTGGGAGGTTATGAGAACCCTAGATTATTCGCCGATGTTGCGCTACTGCAGGATGGAGTATAAAAGGCTGGGTTTTGGTTGCACCATCTGCACTCAGAAGTCACTCCCATAACCCTCCTAACTGTAAAGCAATGGATCGTGGTCTCCAGCCCGGAAAATACTCCCTCCGACTTGCCAAGGACCCCAGTCCGTTGGTCGGCGTGAACTTGCGTGGTGTTCCTGAACAACCTGTCGTCACGAATGCAAACTTCAGAGTCGTATGTTCATTGCTATTTTAACAAATACTTGCATTTCTTTGGCTTGGTAGAGTTGAGTACTGATTGGTCCCCCACTCTCTTGCAGTGGGTCGTTGATAAGGAGGACGACGCCTACATTTTGTCCATCGGGGACCCCGAGGGTAATTGGTTCGCTCAAGAAAAGGATAAGGAAGTGGTAGGTGTTAAGGGAGATCGAGTTCGTTGGTTCGTTGAAGGGCCTGAGGGCGGGCCCTATATGTCAGTCCCTAATATCTTTTTCGCAGTATCTTGTCACTCACCTAATTTTCTGGGATATGCCAGAATTCGGGTGTACAGCCTTACCTATTTGCCTCTGCTCTGGACGGTGGCGACGCCTGATCAACCTGGGTCTCCTGTATGGAAAGGCTGTCCATGACGATTTACCGATATTCATCCCATCCATGCTACAGGTCTTGATTGAACCAAATCCTGGGGAACCCCTGGAGAACCAGAAGTGGTACTTCGTTGCGCCTCAGGAGTAGAGATTCAGAGAGGCTCGGTGTGATCTAACAAGGGAACTGCTGTAATTGTATGTTTGTTGGAAGGGCCCAGGCCATACCTAGGTGTTGTATACTACAGTGAATTGAGATGCCATGTGGCGTAAGCACCTTGAAAGTGACTGAAGTGACCGGTGACGTTCCATCAGTGTGGGCCAAGGCCCAGCCAATAGTTGCAACACAATTAGCATCGCATCACGGTCGCTAGCCTGAGAGCATCTGTTTCGTTCTGGCATCAGAATGATTACGGTACGAGGGGAGTGGTGGTACGCGGTACAAACGAGTGCTTTGTACCATCCCTACCGTCCCCCATCCGTTCTTTTTCGTCCCTTCCACCTCACCAGTTCACCTATGCCGTTGATAAGGGAGAAGGAATCGATCATTTCTATAGCTGAATTTTAGCCCTGATGGAGTGTTCGAAGTGCAAGCTCACAAGTAATGTGCTGTGCGAGGTGAATCTCAGCAATCTACGTCTTAATATTAACTAAATACAAGTCGTCTCACCAGATGCCTGACTTTCTTGGATACTGAATGATGGTGATGATGGTCTAGACCGGTTCTAAAAATTGTAAGGGTAAATTTCCAGTCTATATTCTACAACGTGGCTCGCTGAGAGGTAATCATCGACATGGGATATCAAATTATCATTCCAAAGGAGCATACTCGGTTGTGACCTGAATAGAAGAAATCACTGATGCGGCAATCTAGATACCTCCATTCTTTGGCACTGTGTATGGTTTTGAATCTCGAGGATGCTATTGTCTAGCCCCTCTTTTGGCCTTCCTCTCTGATTTACTCCGCTCTGTAGCCCTGAATGCGATGCGTGTTTACCCCGGAGGTGTAGTGACGTCTGCCAAACCATTGTGAGTCACTAGTCACCTGTCGTCTTCATTGGAACGTTTGCGCTCAGCTTCCGTAAGAAACTGTGCCCACCCAATACAGCCAATACAGCATCCGCAGGTCTGCAATTGTAGATGCATCTGTCTTTTGTCTGAGTGGATAACGATAGTGTAAAACACGGAAATCTGGTGTCAGGTGTTTGTACCGATCATGCTGTCAAATGTACTGGGACCCTCAAAGTAGCTTGTCGAGCGACACGTGGCAGTGCTTTCCCGTACGGCGTTTTAGGACCGAGCGTGCGCCACTATGTATGGTTCCAACCGTAACCCGATACTGAAATCGGTGGACTGGGCGCCGAGCAAGGCAGAATCACGACATTAGATGACAATCGAATTTATGTCAAGGCCGCTCCACATTATGTCCCTAAAGCCATAGTCATATGTCGTCCCCCAAGGTGAGGGGCTAACCATTACGGGGCATTGGATCTAAATCGTTCCTTATTTTCTGGATTGATCTGGACTGCCTGACACGCGGGGAACGCTCATAGTAGACAGCACCCTCGAGCTTTATCCATCGGTCTGTTACCAATGAAACCCTACTATCGAGTGGATTGCATTTGGGAGATTGCAAGAACTTTTAATTATTCACGGACATCGCGCCCCTGCGGAATGGAATACAAAAGATTGGGGTCTGTCTGCACTGTTTGCGCTCAGAAGTTATTCACATGATCCAAAGTAATGGATCGTGGCCTCCAGCCCGGAAGATACTCCCTCCGACTTGCCAAAGACCCCAGTCCATTGGTCGGCGTAGATGAGCGTGGTATGCCCGAACAACCTGTCGTCACGGATGGAAACTTCAAATTCGTATGTTCACTGCTTTTTTAATAGCGCCAACAATATCTGCGTCTCTTTAATTTGGTGGAGTTGAATACTGATCGGTCGCCACTCTCGTGTAGTGGGCCGTCGAGAAGGATGGTGACGACTACATCTAGTCCGTTGAGGGTAATTGGGTCGCCCAAGTCATCAATGGGATCTCGAGCTCTCTGGATCGTTGTTGGGCCTGAGGGCGGACCCTATACGTCAGTCCCCAATCTTTGTTGTAGCATCTCGTCGCTCGCACCTAATTTCCTGAAATACGCCAGAATTCGGGTGCCCGGTCTTTCCCCTATCCCCTACGCCTGGACGGTAGAGACGCCTGATCAACCCAAGTCTCGTGTATGGAAAGGTTATTCATGGTGATTTATACTTACCCTATCCATACTACAGGTCTTTATCAGGCCACTCCAGCTTGAAGACACCCCGGAGAATCAGAAGTGGTACTTCGTTGCGCCTCGGGAGTAGAGATTCAGAGAGGCTCGGTGCGATTGAGCAAGGAATCGTTGTAATTGTACGTTTATTGGAAGATTCCAGGCCACACCTAGTGTGTATTGCAGTGAATAAAAAAGCCATGTGGCGTAAGCACCTTGAAGTGACTGAGGTGACGGACCCGCTAACTTGGCTGGGAAGTTTCCGTAGATGCATCTTACCTACGTGGCACTAACCTTCCTTATTTGGACATTCCGACCGCGCACTTCGCGCGTGTCTGCTCGCTCTTTCCCTCTAGTCTCATTCAGGTAAGCTTCTATATCTTGGTACATAGTATAGCCCTTACTGCACCAACTTACCAGCTCACTCTCGTTAGCAGCACCTCTGGACGCTAACAGTTTCGACCATATTGAAACGCTTGAGAAACGATTCTAACCCATGTAGTTCATGATGTGCCGCCTGCAAGCCACGGCTCTGTCAGGCCATCAACCGTTTAGGGCCAACTACTTGCTGGCCGTCTTGCGCTGCGATCCCTAATAAACGGCAGAAGGTGTAGTCGCGATGCTACGACAACCAGGGCAAGTGCCAAAAGTCATTCACCCTACCGTTCCCCTTGGTCTTGCCCTTGCCACAAACTATGGTCCTTGTCCTTCCCCTTCTCCGCTTTTCAAACACTCCTGCTTGCCCTCAATCACCTTCTTCCGCGCCTTCTCGCCCAGGAGCGCTTACCTTCAATCTTTCCCCTTAGCACGTTTCCGAGCGTGCGCGTCCTTCCCCCGCTACCCTCGATGGTTCTCGCCTTCCGCCTCCGAGTTGCAAACTCCTCCTGGCATCGTTACTTGTGCACCTACATGCACTTCGAGCTCCCACATCGTTTGCCCACGTTAATGTACATCCCCGATGCAGTTTCCAGGATCCATGGCGAGCTCGTGGGGGCCTCGCCACGCAAATCCTCAACTGAGTATGTCGTACCGCATCCGACTAACCCTGGCCCAGGCTGCTCCTGAGTTCTCCCTCAGCCCTTCTAGCCTCAGACGACAATCGAGAACTTACATTCCGAGGCTTTGGGACTTTCTTCGCTGTTCGCTTTCACTTGGTAGGCTATCCAGGCTCGTCCTAGCCTTTTTTTAATGTACGATATGCCTGTCAGAGTCAAATACTTGCGTCGCTAGACTTGCTACATACCTCTATCAATGATGCACTCCTTTGAGCTAAAGGAACGTGAGGATGAGACCTTGGAACTCACAAGCTTCTGGAGGAAATAGTAGCCAAAACATCAAGACACCGAAATTGGACATCGTTCCTTGAAACTGGATCCTGACCATGATCTTATTGCACCTGTCGTTTAGAGCCAAATTATTTTCAGCCTCTGGATAGCCAAGGATGATTTCAATGTGTTCAATCGCTGCTCTGAAGAACGTCACACGGCTCGGACTGAGTGTTCGAGCTGCAAGCCTTTGAACTTTACGGGCAACGTGGTGTGCGAGGCAAACCTTAATGATTCATATCTTGATTTTAAACAAATACCAAATTTTTCTTGCTGGATCTGACTTTCATGGATACACTCTAGTGGCAGCGCCATGCACAGGACATGCGTCCATATCTGCGAAAGACCTCGGGCTGTTTCTAAAGGTTGGAGGGTAAGTTTCCCGTCCATTTTTCCGCGACTCGTCGAGATGTAATTGTCGGCATAGGATGTCAGATTACCATTCCAAAGGAGCGTGCTCAATCGCGATCCGACTGTTTTAAGAAATCATCAGGGGCCGCAGGAGCCTATGGCAGAACTTACCCCCGTTCTTCGGTTCCGCGCGAGCATGATGTTGTTTGACCCCTTTCCCGGATCTATACTTTCAGAGGCGCTGCGCATTTACCCCGGAGGTGTTGATGCCAAGCCATTTCGGGTTCTCCTTGGGTCACCCGTTGGGATGCCCGTGCTCCACATTGCCCAAGTCTGCACGTCGCTCGAAAAGCTGCTTCGAGGGTCCCGATACTTTGACGGTATGATGGCTACGGATACCTGAGTATAGGATTTTAACCTTTTACTTTATTATTACTTATGCAAGGGAAGACAGACAAGAGAACGCTTCGAACATGTATTGGGTAAGTACAGCCCGGCAGGTACTGGCTTTCCTATGCGACATTTTTGGACCGCTCAACTGTACCGCACAGGAAATCGGGGAGGATATTGCCGAATGTGCGCTGAGTCAGTAACATTATTAGGGGTTTCAACTACAACCAAGTACTTGAAATGGGTCTACTGGATGCCGAGCTGGACAGGATCACAATATTGGATCTGTCAAGCATGTATATTTAAAGACCGCCCCGCATAGGTCCCTGAAGCCGCAGTCACACATCTCCCCCCAAGGTCAGGGTTAACAATAAGGCTAACCATTACGAGGCATTGTACACAGCGTTTCTTATGTTCTGGATCAACCCGAACCGCCTTGTTTAGTTCCTGGACACTTCAAAACGAGGAACGCTTCTAGTAGACATCACTGCAAGGACATCCTTGAACTTTATCTGTCAGCGTCCGCGGTCTTGTTACCAACGGAACCCTACTGTCATATAGAGTACATTTGAGAGGCTCCAAGAACATTTAATTATTCACGGACGCCGCGCCACTGCGGAGTGGAATATAAAAGGCTGGGGTTCGTCTGCACTATCTGCACCCTCAGAAGTAACTCACATAACCCTCCTAACTGTAAAGCAATGAGTCGTGGTCTCCAACCCGGAAGATACTCCCTTCGACTTGCCGCGGACCCTAGTCCATTGGTTGGCGTGGACGAAGGTGGTGTGCCCGAACAACCTGTCGTCACGAATGGCAACTTCAGAATCGTACGTCCATTTCTCTGTTCATAATGCCAACAATGTTTGCGCCTCTAGCATTGCATACTAACTGGATTCCTACCTTCTTTAGTGGATTGTCCAGAAGGAAGGTAACAAATATATTTTGTCCATTGAGGATCCCGAAGGCAATTGGTTCGCCCGAGATGAGAACAATAACGTACTTGGTGTCAAGGGAGCTCCGGCTGAATGGACTGTTGATGGACCCGAAGGCGGACCCTATACGTCAGTATCCAGTCCCCCTTTCCGAAGTACATTACCGTTGATGCCTAACTTTCTAGAATCCGGGGACCCGGTGACTTTGCCTCGCCCTTGGCGTGGACGGTGGAGGACCCTAGTGGTCAAAACTCTCCTGTGCGGAAAGACTATTCATAGCTATTTACCGATGCTCATGACCTTTCATGCTACAGATCGTCCTGAGAGAATTTGAGTCTGACCCGACTCCTGAGAACCAGAAGTGGTACTTCGTTTTACCTCAGCCCGAGTAGAGAGATTCAGGGCTCGGCGTGGTTTAGCAAAGGAACTGTTGTAAATATTTGTTGGAAGAGTCCACGCCACCCCAGGTGTTGTATATTACAGGGAGTCGAAATGTGTGTGGCAAAAGCACAAGTGATTGAGGTGATGGATGGACCGTGTCCTGACATCATAAGTCGCAGTGAGAGGAGTCATCGTAAGTCTGCGGAGGCTGGACCAGTGCCAGCTAATCCTCATAATATTTTTGACTCTCTAACCTTCATTGTTCGTGGACTGGCCGATGAAGTTTAGGCGCGAACTTGAGACCCAGTATTCCGAGTCCTAAATCGTAACGGCGCCGTGCGGACGCCAGCCCCGACTCCCATTTTTTTTCTAATAATATAAAAGATTCAGTGAAGGCATTATTCGAACCGAGGCAAACATTCATTTTTGACTGAAGACATACAATGGCATCGACACTTACAAAGACAACAAGCGCCGATAAACCCCCCACTTCGTGGGAGTCGCTGGTGACATGTGTTCAAGTTGGCACCAGGCCACAAAACCTCTACAAACAAATTTTCGCTGTGACTCACCAAACAGTTGTCTCAGGGAGTCGGCTGCTGAAGCGCTGATGATCGATCGGTCGTCTCAACAGGCGAAGTAGTGCCGCCTGTGACTTGCATCTTCGTTTCGACAGCGACGGTTCATCTGCGTTTTGCAAGCCGCATCCAATTACTTGCTTCCTCTGTTTTCCAGGGATCGCAGTGCAAGAGTGCGCGCGCGGATAATTAGGATAGGCGCCAGCGTTCCGAATCTCTGCTCTCTTGTTGGCCCCCTCGGCCCTTTCCTTTGCACTCGTCCTTGTATGTCCACTTCGACGTGTTTCAAACACCCGCCGTGCTTGCCCTCAATCGCCCCCGTCCGTCCTCACCCTCGATTGAATTTGCCTTTCCCCTCCCTTTCAGCATGTTTCCGAGCGTGTGCGATCTTCCCTCGCTACTCTCGGTGATTCTCGATTACCTTCCCTTTTCTCTTCCGATTCTGTGCATTTTCGAGTGCGCACCTTCGATGACTCATGGCCCTCGATGGTTCTCGCCTTCCCCCTCCCAGTTCCCAATCCCTTCTATTTATTTTCACACTTCGTCCCCGTTTGTACACACTGATGCACACGCCCCAACATAGTACTTGGGATGCATACACTGATTTTGGCGTTATTTCGCTCGTCCTGCTCCCTCACTCGTTGCTGACCACACTGTGCGTAAACCCCTACATAGGCACTAGCCCACGGTCCCACAAAAGGGTAAAGCCTGAGCCTGGGTGCGTGACCCCTTACCTCGAGGCCTAGCTTGGGGCTTTGAGCTAGGCCTCGCATACCATTACAGTTTTGTCTTCACAATAGTGACTGTCCGATGGCGTCGACTCGGAGTTACCCACCTGGTATATGGCAAGTTCATAGGCGAAACCCTCATCTGGGAGTGATACTCGTCTTCGATGTCGTACCGCGTGCGACTCGCGCTGGCCCAGGCTGTTACCGAGTTCTCTCGTAATCCTCCCAACAGGCGACAATCGGGGACCCACATTCTGAGTTCTTCGCTGTTCGCTTTTACTTGTTAGGCCATTCAGGCTCATCCTAGCCTTTTTCTAACATCCCTCAGTCAGTGACGCGATCCTCAGTCTGGTATTCCTTCCCAAGAGAATGTGAGAAAGGGAACCTAGAACCCACAAAGACAAGTTGAGCGTTCTGATATTATCATCGCGACCAGATTCAAGTCTGAAATGGTGTTGTCTTTCATTTGGTACCTTTCGAACGCCCGGATATATGGACCTAGGTGCAAGAAGGTTCTAGAGCGTTCCTGTTTTTCTGGATCCGGAGGAGCGCTTCTAGCAGACATCACTGTACAAGCACCCTCGAACCTCATCCGTCGGTGCTCGTGGTCCTGTCATCGATGGGACCTACTGTCATAAGGGTCGCGATCGGGATGTTGCACCACCATGGAATGAGATGTGTAAGGCTTGGGTTCATTTGTACTGGCACCCAGAATTTACAGTCTCAATTCTGCCGACCGTAAAGCGATGAGCAGTGATCTCCAACCTGGAAGGTACTCTCTCCGACTTGCCGCAGCTTCGAGTCCACCCGTTGGCGTGGACGAACGTGGTGCACCAGAACAGCCCGTCGTCACTGATGGAAAATTCAGAGCTGTATGTCCATTACTTGTTCCTACAGCGTTAACCATATTCTTTCATTTAGTAGAGCTGCAGGCTGATTGACCCCCTGCCTAGATTTTCTAAAAAAAAATCTTTAAAATTGCAGTGGTTCATCCGGAGGAATGTTGAACAGTACGTTTGTCCATCGAGGATCCCGGAGGCGATTGGCTCCCTCGAGATGACAATAGGTCAGCCGTTGGTGTTAAGGGGACTGGGGGGTCCTATTTGCTGGATCGTCAGTGGGTCCGAGGGTGGATTCTATACGTTGTGTTTAATCCCTTCTCGCAGCACACTGTCACTGATACCTAACTTTCTAGAATCCACCAGAATCCAGGAACCTGGACACATCGTGCCACCCTTTTTCTGGACAGCGGAGGATCCTAATGCTCCCCAAGTCTCTTGTATGGAAAGGACAACTTTCCGAATGCTGCAAGTCGTTCTGAGAGTACTCCAGTTTTACCCGACTACTCGAGAGAACCATAAGTGGTACGTTGTTCCGGTCCAGACTGAGTAGGGTTCCAAAGAAGCTTGGAGAGATTTAGTAAGGGAATTGTCATGATTGTAAGTTGTTGGAAGAGTATAGGCTACATCTGGTTATCGTATATGTAGACTAGAGCCGGGAGTCTTCAAGTGCTGAAGGAATAAGTCCATGCTATAGCGAGGGCTATCAGTGACTGATAAAGTCGTGGGAGGTCCGCTTTCCCACGGGCTATGCGCGTTCTTTCCTTCAATGTGTCAATATGCCTCGTTGTCCACGAATTGGCAGCTTGGCAAGCCTCGTTCGATTTCTGGGCGTCACATGAAAGTTGGTGTGATGCACTCGAGGTAACCTGAAGGCATCCTCGTTGGCAAATGGCCGTGTCAAACCTATGCGAAAGGCATGCCTTCCTACTTGCGTCGTAGTCGTCCCAAGAGACTGCTCTGGGATTTTACCCCACCCACCGTGGGTTTCTGGTCTCGTATGCCCTTACCCAACGGAAGCTTGGTGGGTCCGCGTCGCCTCGACCCATGGTTGTCTGACGGAAACGTCGTCCTCGCCGTAGAAGAGGGGTACTTCCGCGTTCATAGGGCTGTTCTTTCTTCGGCTTCCAGGGTATTCCGCGATATACTGTCTTCTCCACAAAGCAATCGGTCATCAGACCGTAAAGTCGACGGTTGTCCCGTCGTGGCCCTGCACGACTCAACGCCAGAGGCCCAAATTGTCCTCCAGGCTCTGTACACGAGACCGTGCGTAGTCGGCCCACCTTTGGGCCGACGGTGACGCTAACCCCATTCAGACAGCGAATTGCCGCAGAGGCGCCAATGCACATCTCTGTGCTGACAGCCTTTCTCCGACTGGGCAAGAAGTACGAAATACGCTGGTTGTTCGAGGAGGCCTGTTCGAGGATAAAGCAATGCTACCCATCATCGTTGTTCTCCCTTCTTTTCTTGCCACCTGACCTCAAACATCCAGTCACCGGACGTGACAAGTACGATTTTCAGTTGATCAACCTTGCTCGAGAGTTTGGGTTGCTTTCCCTACTCCCGGTCGCTATGTATCGCTGCGTCTGCTCGTCGCCTTTGGCAGCTATCCTCGATGGATACTACTTTGACGGCTCTATGTACCGACTCACACCTACCAATCAAAAATCTTGCATCATGGGTAGGGACAAGCTTCTAGAGCTACGATCCATCACGTTTGGTTGGTTAAAGAGACCACGACCATTCTGTACGGACGAAGTCAAGTGTGCTCTGGGGAATTTCGCGACAATCACGGAGCTATGGTGCCTCGATCGACCTAGTTCTCGGGACCCATTCTTACGGTGGGACCCTCGATGGGACGCTAGGTTTTGCACGAACTGTATGGTTTATTGCCATAGGGAGATCGAAGACGGGAGAGAGGATGCTTGGGACGGACTACCTGCTGCGTTTGGGTTCTGTTCTTGGGAACGGCTGATGAATGGCGATGATCACGAAACGGACTGTTGATTTATGTAACTTACTGGACACTTATTATTCACTTTAAATTAAACTAGATAGTTGAAATCGACATTTGACACACGATTAGACTGACACTGGCATAGCTTTGAAGATTCTATGGTGTGCTATCGGTTGCCTTACACTGGGTTCGTCATTACGAAAGCGAAACGTAGCAAATGACTGCACAGAATTCAACGGCCTGATGCACATCAGAATTACTCGTTCTGATCGTACTCGCGGCCTCACTAGTTTGTATCCCAAACATCCATGACTTCTGATGAGACGTTAGACCTTGGAGATAACAGTACATAGTTTAACTCCTTTCATTGCAGGTCTTTGTTGAAATCAAAAGAACTCAGAGTGAGG
>JBBPTW010000475.1:0-13406 GCA_038094575.1 Phylloporus cf. nigrescens
TTTCTTGAGAGTAGAAACAATAGAAGACTAGGTAAGCAGGGATTGCAGTACTGGAGTAGGAAGTAGGCAAGGTGGAATGGGCATAGGTGGTGGAGTGTCTGGCCTGACTCAGCACGATTTCATTTTCATGCAGGTCACCGCTGGATGCACAACAAAAAGAATATCGTGCCTGAGATCGCATGGTCTCAGTTTCAGCACTGGTTTGTACCTGGCTTTGAGGTGATTCTTGACAAGGGGGTCGTCAACAGCTGGTATGACACTTACAATACATTACAACTGTAAGTTCTTGCATCTACTTTTTTTTCATCTGAATTTCTAACTTGCTGCACAACAGTATGCTTTTCCAATGGCTTTTTATTCCTTGGCTGCAATAAGAGCTCGACAGCTACATATTCCATATCAACAATACCAGTAAATGCCACGACAAAAAAAAAGGTACATATTGTTTCATAAATATTATTGTGTCTGACTCTTTTTTACTGCTCTTCAAGGTTCTTCCTCATGGGATCCCTGAGCTGATCTACCGGAATGCTACCAATTTCGGTGCCCTTGACTTCAAGGTGGAAGTCTCCCAGGATGTGATTGACTATGTGCAGAATCTATACATCAACCCAAACCATCCGATGTTCGACCTCCTGCCAGCTCCTCTCCAAAATATCTTTGAACTCTACTATGACAAACTTAGTTGCCCTTCCATTGAATGCATTTCAATTTGGCAAGTTTATCTCACAGTCCTTGACCTTATATGACAGCATCAAGAAGCTGCTGCAATTCTCCAGATGATTGACAACTGGACTACTGGTGATGCTCAAGACCTTCCCCTCATACCCAACCTACAAGACCTGCATGAGAGGTCTGGTTACTTTGGTGGTGTTGCAAATGGTCTCGGATTAGATACTATATCTGCTCATACATGATGCCATGCTGACAGACCTGTTTTGACTAAGATGATGATGTTTCAGCAAACGAAGAGGTTGATGACAAAATTGATGCTGATCCCGCTGTTGTTGTCAACAGCTTTACATTGAATGAAGGGGATCCAAGTGAGGAAGTGGAAGTGGACAATTCCTTGTAATTTTGAGCTGCGTGCATGGTACTAATTGCTTTACTTTCAATAAAAGTTAAGTTTGCAGATTGCACGAGCACATGCACAAGCCTGCAGTTTATATGACAGGTAATTGCAATTCTGTAAATAATTATCCATTACTGCCTGACCGGCAATTCACTCCAGGGGTGATCGAAGTCCACAAGATGTCGGTGCCCATATATGGGTTTGCAGTTTGTGGCAGGGAGCACGATTGTCCAGCTTTTCATACATCTGCATGTGGGCTGGGTGTCACACTGTGACATGGTACACTAAATTAACCTCTGACGTGCTTGATGAAGAACAGACGGTGATTGTATGTGTGGCATTTAATGGGGGTACTATGGAACAGGTAAACTCTACTGATGATAGGAATATGTAGGGTATGGATAGGCTAATGTACTAGAAGATGTAAACATACTTGGACTGTGTCAAGTTTGAATCCTCTAAACACTAGTCTGATAGGAGTCCAAATGGATTGGAAGAGGTAAGAATGGAGGTGGAGAGAGTTTGATGGAGATGGTGTGAGATGTAGGACTTGGTGCAGGACTTTTATGTTGTGCCCTTGCTCAAGTCTGGTCCTTTATAGAAGCAAAGTGTTGAGATAGAAGGAAACAGAGGTCGGAGGTTGAGTGAGGTCGAGACTTAGAGATAAGACAAGTGAGGAGGTAACTAAGTTGATATTTGTACTGAGGAGTTACAGGAGGAAAGTATCAACTTATATACTAGGGGATCAGGTTGGAGGTTGGAATAAGAAATGGAGAGAAACATAAGAAGAGCAAAAAACATAGGATCATAATGGAGGAGACACATGGAGTGGTGTGATGGAGTCAGGGACATACATTGACCAGAGCTAATACTAAATAGGATATACATAATTAGAATGGTGGCAATAAGAAATGGAGAATGCTATCCAATATGAAAGAAGTTAGGTCCGAATGAAGGGACAAAGGCCTAGAGTAACTCTGGCATAAAATGAGAGAGTAACGAAGTACAATACTGGAGTTGGTCAGGGCAGTATCAGAGATGAAGGCATAGGGGTCAGGAATGAACATGACAGTGCCCTTCAATTAGAGCTGAGCCCTCAAGGCCAGAGACAATTTGCTAAGTCTTGCTTTGTCTGAAATGGTCTGGTGGAGGTGGGCATGTTGGGAGTTTTTGGCAGAGTCTGAATATTACCAACTGGAGTTAAAAGTGCTTACTTCATCAACTAAGACCTCTTGAACAACAACTTCTTCCCTCGCCACAATGTCAAATGTTGACGATTGCAACAACTCTGGGGACAACAGTGAGGTGGCACATCTGGAAGCAGTGCTCACAGTGGCACGAAGATGGTGAGAAGAGCATGAATGTGCCCAATGCAAAGGGGACAGCATATTGTGGGTGCCAGCACCAGCACCTACCATGCAAAAGGCTGCAGAAGGGGAAAGAGGCATCAGAAGCAGGCTCTCCAAGGGGCAGAGAACAGAGAAAGAAAGTGCACACCATGGTAAAGATACCAGTGGCAGGCCTGTCAAAGAAGGATAGTGGAGGAGGGATGGAGATGGCCCTCCTCGAGATGCTCCAAGAAATCGTGGAGCACCTTGGAGAGATTTTCCAGATAGTCATGGGGATCAGGGAAGATGCCCAGGGCCTGAGGGAGGATTGAAGGGCAAAGAAGATGAGGGAGAAGGACACCCAGACAGAGGAGAAGAGTTTAACAGGGCAGAAGGAGGATAAGGGTATGCAGTTAGAGAAAAAGGATATGGGGGTGGAGAAGTCAGAGATGGATGGAGAAGGATCAGAGGCAGACGACGGCTAATAGTAGTAGTAGTAGTTTTTTTTTTTTTGAATAATAGTCTTTTGTTAAAGGACTGAGTGAGTGTGATCAAGTGTTTCAGGCTTATTGGGCAACCATAACCAAGCCTATGGACCAAGTATAGGAATTGGCAGTGACATCTCCGATTGATTGTCAAGTTCTAGGATTTCATGCTCTAGTTCTCTGTCAACCTCAAATAGAGGAGACAATGGAGTTGGCTATTCTAGTATCTGCCTTTGAAAGTAATTCGGAGATGCAGAGTTATGGAGGAGCAGAGTAAGAAGATAGTGGTTGGGTGAAGGTGGTTCTGAACTGCATGATATCCTCCTGAAGTAGGTAGGTTGATAGTTATCAAGTTCAAAAAGATGTGATGGTGGCTGGTAACGCTATAGACGATATTTGTGGTAAAAGGATAGGTAGAAAGGTAAACAATATCAGAGGATTGGTATTCATAAAGTAAATGTGGTGATAGTAAAGGGGGGATTGGTTTGGGATGGTATGATGCAAATGTCTAGGCAATCCTCCCAGTGGCTAGTGATTCTGGTAGTCTGGCCAACTATGGTGGGTAATTTTTGGCTGTAAACATAGATGGCTACAAGCATGTTGTGGTGAGGTGGTGATAGGACTTCAAATCCTAATACATAGGCAGAGGTGGTGCTAACAGGGCAAGCATAGATAAATGTACCATTTTGATTAGAATGGTAGAAGTAGGTAGGTATAGCCTGCATTGCCTTTAGCAGTGGATAGTAGTGAGGAGAGAATGGAAAGGGCAAACATGGAGGTACTGGAGCTTTTGTTAACCAAGGTAAGAGTTGACAGAGTGCCAGGACTCAGGGTTTCAGGGTTGTGGTGCCTCAGGGATTGGTCATGCATCAGGTCCAGTTTCTTCGGTCTTTGATCAAATGAGTTTAAGTTGGATTGGAGTTGCTATGCATCAAGGATCAAAGTGGGCTAAGTTTGTTGGGGTACCTCTGATGGAAGTTCATGATAAGTTCCAAGTTCCATAGCCAAGAGCCAGGAAGTTTTGTTATTTGTTCCTTTGTAATTGAGCCAATGGACCAGGTATAGAAGTTGGTAGTGATACCTTCTTCAATCAATTTTCAAGTTGAGGATCTCATCAATTTTGCACTCTAGTTCTCTGTCAACCTCAAATGGAGAAGGCAGAGGTTGGATGCAGTTGGGGATAGTGTTTGGAGTACACAACTCTATCTGGAAAATATGGAAGACTGGGTGAACAGAACACATGGAATCAGGAAGATAGAGTGTGAATGAGTGTGATCCAGGTTTAGTGACAATAAGGAACAGGCCAAGATTCTTTTCAGAGAGTTTCTTGGAGGGTCGAGTGGATCGGAGGAACTTTGCTTTCATGTATACTTGATCATTGATCTTGAAGTCCGGAGTGGGACTGTGTTTCACATCAGCAGGGCCTTGATACCATTTTTGAGCTTCTGCCATCTCTGATCAGAGGAACTCGTGGAGTTCATCTAGCTTAGTGATGAATGTTCGAGCTGTGGAAGAGGTAAGGTCATGATTGGAGTAGATGGAGAAATTTGAATGATAGCCCTTGTTTGCAAAGAACAGAGATACTCTAGTGGTCACACTAGGAGTGTTGTTGTATATGAATTCAGTAAGAGAAAGAAGATCTGACCAGTTGTCCTGCTGGTAATTATAATAAATCCAGAGGTATTGCTCAAGGGTTTGGTTAGCTTGCTCCATTTGTCCATTACCCTCTGGGTGATAACCAGAGGTAAATTGAAGGCACATGTCCAGAGCCTTTCCTAGGGATCTGAAGAAATGTGATACAAACTCAAATCTCTGATCAGAGGTGACATGGAAGGGTACTCCATGCTTGCTAAACACATGGAAGAGGAACAACTTGGCAAGATTAGGGGAGGTGATAGTGTCATGGGTTGGGATGAAGATGGCTTGCTTTGAGAGCCTATCTATGATCACTAAGATCACTGTGAATCCATCCAATGGTGGAAGCTGTTCAATGAAATCCATGAAGATTAAGTTCCATGGTTTCTTTGGTACTGGGAGTTGCTTAAGGAGACCGTATGGACGATGTCTTGGGACTTTGACATGAGTGCAGACTGTACAAGAACTGATGTAGTCCTTAATGTAGCAATGAATGCCAGGCCATGTATATTTGTGGTGGATAAGTTTCAAGGTACAGTTTTGTTCAAAGTGACCAGCAATAGAGTGATCATGAAAATATTGAAGTATATGGAGTCAAAGATCATTATCTTCAGGTACATAAGTGTGATTGTCTCAGAGGAGGAATCCTTTGGGTGAAATGAACCAGTGTGGGTTGGTAAGGAACTTAGAGGACAGAAGAGATGAGGTGATAGAATTGTTAGGGAGAAAAAATAGGATGTTAGAATGGAGTTGTTCCATGTCAATGATTACAGAGGTTCAAAATATCACAGTTGTGAGAGATATTGCTTGGAGGGACATAGTGAGCTGTTCAGGAGTGAAAATGGGCCTGTAATTGTCGGAGTTGATGCAAGCATAGTTCTTATCCTCCTCTTTTAAATAGATGTCCCAATGCTGAGTCAGGGCATCAGGCTTAGCTCTGAGCTTACCAGGGCAGTATCAAACTGCCATATTGAACTGGCAGAGGTACTCCAACCAGCACACCTGGCGTTGTGTCAGGAGTTTAGTGGAAGAAAAATATTCAAGATTTTTGTGGTCTGTAATAGTGTCTATCAGAGTTGCAGAGCCTTTGAGGTAGTGATGCCAGTTCCTAAATGCTTCATAAATTGCCAGTAGCTCTTTGTCATGGGTGTCATAATTCAATTCTGCTCCTGTAAGGGTGTCAGAGTAGAACATGATGGGATGAATTTCAGAGTTGGAGGTAGTTATGAAGAGTATTCCAGCAATAGCATAATCAGAGGCATTGGTTTTGACAGTGAGTGCAGAATCTGGAGTCCAATGTACAAGGACTGGAGTGGTCGTGAAGGCTTGCTTGAGGTGGTTAAACAATTTGTGATAGTTATTAGAGAAGTCCCAAGGAGCTCCTTTGTGAGTTAAGCGGGTGAGGGGAACCATGATCTTGGAGTAGTTTTGAATAAACTTGCGATAGAAGTTGGTGGACCCTAGGAATGACTGAATATCTTTCACTTTGTGTGGTTCTGGCCAATCCATGATTGTTTGAATCTTGTTGTGGACCATTGTGAGATCAGAAGGGGAAAGCATGTATCTGAGATACTTGACAGAGTCCGAGTGCCATTTGCACTTTTCCAGCTTGAGGTAAAGACTGTTAGCATAGAGGGTGTGCAGGGAAGTGATGGACGGAGTGTATGTACCACCCTTGTGACGACCTGCACCAGAATTTAAAAAACTGTTAGCACCTGCTCAAGCACCGAGAAATAAGATAGTACGCACCAAGCCAAATTCTCCACCCACACATCTATCTCCACTGCTGCCAAAACCTCCTCGTCAGGGTACAGGAATGATGGGAAACAGACCTATAGGTAAGTCAGCTTGTTCCATAGCTATGATCAACCCGCTCCACTCATCTGACCCTCCAATGGGAACTATGCCCCCAAAGGGCATGGGCATGCCTTGTCCATTGGGATGTCACGATGCATGACGGAACTTGAGACCTATGGAAGGTAAGGTGGGGTAATGAAGATGTAAAGAAAGAACGCACCACAAAAGAAACTCTGCGATCTGTCAATGCAGAGTTAGCCAACTTGGCTAAGGTACCTGCTGTGCGAAGATCAGAGCTGGCATTAGTAAACACACCTCAAGATGTCCTCACCAAAATCCTGCACACACCAGTGAGTCTTACAGCTGGCGAGATTCTCAGAACATCTCAAGAATTAAGCACACTGCTAATCAATCAGATCAAGTCCAAATTGGTAACTGCACCCACTGGATCTCAAGCGCTGTCACACCATGTGGTGATGACATCACATGAGGCACCTCAAATAGATAAGTCACCTGAAACTCCACTTCTGGAGGTAGAAGCAGAATTCCACCGCAAGCAAGTTCCCACAATAATTGACTCTGGAAGTGATGTTAACATCATCCAGTGGTCAGTTTGGAAGGACTATATAGGTGTACCTGTAGACATCAACAAATCAATTGTACTTACAGATGCAAGCAGTAATAAAAGTAAATTAATGGGCTACCTATCGCGATTAGAACTCCAGATAGGAGGACTACTCACTACAGGAGACTTCTGGCTATCAGACACATGCCCACCTGCCATCCTGTTGGGGCGAGGATCACAGTGTGCAAACCTCGCCTTGATCAACAAATGGCCTGAAGGAACCTATCTCCAATACACTCATGTCAATGGAGATCCAGATCAGGTAGTGGAGTCACTGGTGACGCTGGCTAATTGTATTAGGTTAAGCAATGCCACCAGTGGGCAGAATTATCTAGCTGAAGTCAAGATGACAGGTGATGACACTCTTACTGGCACTGCTTACCATATCAGAACAAACAGGCATGCTGGAATGACTCACAATGAGCACTCCTCCAATGGATGGAAAAACTGTTTTGTACTTGCTACTAAGTATGTACAGAATAGTGGAGTAGTATTACAGTATAAAAGTAATTGAAACAGTGAAGATGTGGACCATCCCAGCCCCTCTATGGCTGGTTCCTTATGTCATGCCTACTCCATTGCTTTCCAGCCAGACCCCCAGATTCCCCTACTCACCAATGTCTGAGTGCCTCCCTCCTGTGACAACAGCCAAGCTGATGTCATCCCCACACTCTTGACAGCTCTGATCAGTAACTGTACCACTGTCACACTTGTTTTAAACTCTGTGCAGTTCCATACCTTAGCCGATCAATATCAGAATGTCAAGGATCACTATTAGCTCCATTATGTCATACCAGTCAGTCTGCCACCCGTCAATGCTACATACAATACCTACCATGTGTCAATCCCCCCATCTTCCCTCTCTGATGATGGATGCAAAATCCTCTCCTGTCCCCTCTATTCCATCCACACCTGTGAAGGGACAAATGTGGATGGATCCTGTCCCTTTGTCCCTAACTATTTCCTTCATTTTGAAACTCACTGTCTGTGCCCATCTGCCCACCTTAACCCTGCTACCCATGCCAATCTCACCACCAACTCTGTTGTTGCATCCCATGCCAACACCACCAGCACCCCCCTTCCAATCGCCTTACCCCTTCCTAAGCCAGCCAAGCCAGCTCTTGAAAAGGTGGAAGAAGTGCAGCACAGTCTCCTTTTTTTAGCCAAGGCCATGGAGTGAAGATGCTCCCTTCAGAGGAGCCTGCTGGCTCTCCAGTCCCGTATCCACACCATTGGACACACCCCAGGAGAAAGATAACCCCTCACCCACCTCTGAAGCTGAGGTGGATGAGAAAGGTGTACAATGCGAGTCTATTCTCGTACCTCCCAGTACTAACAAACTGTTAGCTATGCCTCTAATTATTCCCGTTGTCCAGCCTGTCCCTCATGGTGAGAAGAAAGCTCCCTTACCACCTCCATCACCTGCACCTTCTGATCTCTCCCTCTACTCCACCTCTGATAGCTCCTTGTCTGACCTCGACTACCCTGACTCTCCTCCTTCTTTCATTTCTGTGCATACCATTAAGAAACCACGCTACCTAACTCCACCATTGACCCCTCCATCTGAGATCACTGCCATCAAAGACAGCGACTCTGAGATGTCCAATGTGGACTCAGACAAAGACAATGACCTGGAGGACTCAAGTCCTCCAGGGTTACTCTTGTCCCTCAAATGGGGACACACCTCCCCTTTACTTGGCAACAAATCTGGGGAGGAGGGGGACATCAAAGACAACATGCAGTCAGTAAGGGAAGAAGGTGAGCTCACTAATACCGGGTGGGGAGATGGTGTCAAGTATCCCCTTCCCATTGTACCTACTAACAGTCCCTTCTACCCAGCCAAATGCCAGACTCCCAAAGGTTAATCCATCCCTCCCTTTATCCTGCTGTTTGACCTGATCAAAGTGCGCATGCATGCTGCCTCCCACTTTCGTCCCATTCTCTTCCATCATGGCTATTTTGATGGCCGTGATTTCTATCAATCCACTTGTCCACTGACCAGATCACTCATCCTGCCCCTCAAGTACAACCCAGATCGCTGGAACCTCCTGTTCACTGGGAACTATAATGGAGTGCACATCGCCTCCACTATCTTCATCACTACCTGTCTATTGCACAATATCAAAGCTTATCAGCGCAACACTGCCAACTCAGATGGTAAGACGTGCAGTGAGCTCCTTGCTTGCTTCCCCCCATGTATCTATTTCAGCCACCTCCCTGCTTACTCCCTCCATGTCATCCAGATGAGCAGAAATCAGGAAGATCTCTTGTCAGATCTCCTAGGGTTGTGCCAAGTGGCCAACAATTTTATTCAGGCAATCCATGCTATACTAACCCCCACCCAATCCGCTAAGTGCCTCTGCCAAGACATCTGCATCCTTGGGCTATGAGGCAACATCCTCACACCTTTCTACCTCAACAGAGCTAAGTACATTCAGCATACCACTCCCACCACTAACCTGCTTTTCACCATCGAAGAATCCACTTACCTCTGCTGTGCTTGCAGCATTATTCAGTTCTATGAACTGGGGAAACTCAGGCAACTAACCAATTCCATCCTACAGAATCCCCTGCCAGACGAGGACATCATCTCTACCCTCCTCAACAGCAACCATCTTAACGACACTACTGGTATGTGCGACCTGCCCTCTGAGCATGACCTTCAAGTTATTTTCAAGGACACGAGGAAAGTGTGTGAGGAGCAAGAGCGCTACCTCAAGCACTTTGCAAGCGACTCCCTCATCGCTCTGCCTGCCATCACTCCCTCCAGCTACATAGTCACCTAGTCTGGTAGGGGACTTCTTGTCAAGTAATCACGACTCCTTGCAGGTTACGTATCTTCTTGATAATCTGCATCTTCACTTACCCTCTCACCTCGTCCTTCTCACTAATCATGCCACCTTTTTATCTCTTCAGTGTATATTACCACAGGCAAGGCCTTCTATCTCCACTTTACTTTTCCATCCCAGTCACCAGTCTACTGGACATATTAATCCACTCGCCCCTTTTCCAGGGCAGGCAACAAATCCTTTTATTTTTGTCTCATTTGTACTAATAGTCATGCCCATCTCCCTTTCCCCCATTCATTTATAATTCTTTGATTCTGCTTTCACCCAGCCTTGTCCCCCTTTACCTTACTAATACCCAATCAACCCCTCCTTTTCATACAGATTCTTTTGCTAATACTAGATTTGTCTATGCCCCCCCTTTTTTCTTTCATTTAGTCGCCTATCCTATAGTATAGGGTAGAATTACTTGTACTTGAACAGAGCAGACCTCTGGTGCTTGAAATATAGTACCAAGTCTGTTTGTATATTATAACTTATCTCCTAATGCTCATGAATCCTTGGATCACCTCAAGGTTGAGTAAGGAAAGTTAACTATACTCGAGAGATAATATTTACCCTTGATTCAACAAAACCCCTCCTTTCCAAAATCCCTTATCTATCTAATTAAATAATGAGTGGGGGTAACCCTCCACTTATTATCCAATTAAATCTAAGGGACCGGTACTTCTGTGAAGAGACAATCACATAGGAGTAACCTCTGACAAACTTCATATTCATCCCCACTCCTCCATCATTACCAATCCTCAAGATCTATAAATCTCTGGTCTATCCACCTTCCTTTCCTATATAGTCTACAGCTTAGCACCAAGCTAGTGCTTGGGGCTCACACCCCCTTCTTCCACTCTGTCTGGGTTACCAATGGTGAGCCCATCCATCTCTCCTCTTCCAAGTGCTAATTCCATATCATCCATTTCAGAACCCCCATTCCCAAGCTGGGAATGGAGATCGGCCTTACCTGACAGGCCCAAACAGTGCCCTGGTGCAACTGCCCTTGGTGTACCCCTGATGTAAGTGGTACTACTCCTGACCCTACTTGAAATAGATATCTCTTGAACTAAAACCTTGACCTTTCAAACTTGCTCCCTAAAAGAGCACCTTGGAACCTCTCTGGCCTTGATCTGAAGCTCCCAGTCCAAGTCTATGCCTAGGCCTATCTGATTAAAAGTGTAACAGGTACCATCTGCACCATGAAGATAGTGGCAACAGTGGCAATGGCAACAACAACAACAACACAGTGGTACCACCTGCCTTACCAAGACAATAACAATGGCAATATGGTGGCATCACCTATATCACTGAGGCAATGGCAGCAACAACAACAATAGAAGTGATGATGACATGATAACATGGTGGCATCACAAGCACCACTAAGACAAAGATGATGAGGACAACAGAGATGACACAGATGAGAATGACAATCACAAAGACAACAACAACAGCACAATGTCACTGAGACAATGCCAATGATAACATAGATGGGGACAATAAAGACAACTAGAACAATAAAAACAATAATAGCATAGTGGCATGAACAATATCACTGAGACAATGACAATGGGAATAGAAATAATAAAAACAAGGGAGACAACAAATGATACATTAAATAGCTATTAGTAATAGAAGGGTGTGATACATGGTTTAGTACTACTACTTGTGGACTCGGAATTGTGGGGACTCAGATTTGAAGAGCTGGCACATACTTCATCACAGCTATTTTCTGGTACTATATGTAAGAGAAATGTTTTGGAATAGTACAGGGCAAGTTATCATGAGAATGTTCTTTTTTACTATCAATACCAGTAGCAGGGTTTGCAATTACTGGTAATATTAGCTATTAGTAGCAAAAGATATAACTCTAAGAGACTGACAGTCTGGATAGAATTTACTACTTGCTTTTAACTTGGACCCTGATAGCAAAAAGTCAAACTGGGCAAGTGAGGAATAATGTCTGCTTTTTCTGATAGCCAATTGCACTCACCCAACATAGAATTCTGCCTTGAAAATTCTCTTCTGGGCTTCTTCAACCTGCAAATAATTATACTTGAGGCTGAGTAGATCACATTGCACTAGATGGTCTGTAAGATCTTTCTGAATTACATATATGTGGTAATCAATTTATGCAGTTGCTATCAAGAGCTGGGCTTCTGATAAGATTTGTAAAACAGATATCTTTGCATCCATTTGTGAGCCAGGATCAAACAAAAATGCAACATTTATAAGCACTATTAATAGTAAAAATGAAAGACAAAGCTAACTTACCTGGCATGCAATATGGGCAGGATCAACAGTTTCTAGGGCTGGCTTCATAGAGTTCACTTTGAGACTAACTGCAATGCAATGATGAATATAGTGTGGGCTATGAGCAACAAATATAGTAGTAGTGTGGTGATGGTCAGGGCTGGTGTGAAAAGCATATACATAACTATAATTATCAATCACTTGACAGCTATTTACATAACATGAAATTGGATGTGCCAGACACATGCATTACCTCAAATTCACCAGCATGCCTAAAGTAAAGAAAAGACTATGACAGAAAGAGAAGCTCTTGTTTTGCCTGGGCTGCAGCAAGCATTGTTCAAATGAGACAAACATTCTTCAACATATGAACCAATCTACAAACACTTGTGATGTCCTCATCAACATTAACTTAGTTCTCAGGCTCCAAATTGTTCAGTCATTCTATCCCCCATCTCCTGGTTGCCAGTCTTGATTGGGATCTCCTGTCAACATCCATTTTGATGACTTGTATTGTTAGATCACAAAGGATGTTAAGACATATTTGGGTGGTCCAAAGTCACTTTCACCTCACTTGGATATGAGTATCATTTTCACATGGAATTTCCTGAAGACAATAGTTTGCATTCCAATAGCACAAAACTACCTCTACCTTATTTAGACTCAAAATCAAACTTTACTCAAGCAAACATTGAATATCATCCATATGTTCCTTCAGCATATCTCAGAGGCAAGACTTTTATAGATGCTTTTTTTTCTGATAGATATGGGCCTCTCTACACTGGAAGAATTTATTCTATCCTTTTGCATCATAGAATAACTGGCAGCTCAGCTCCTGGCTTCTATGCTCAGGTCTAAACATGGCCATGATCAATAGCTTCTTGTCATTGAATTTGATAAGTTTTCTTTCCCTCTCCAACTTCAAACTAATTGATATCTATATAGATAAAGACACTTCCTATTTTGTTCTGGTCCACATGGCAGTTGCACCAGCATGTAGAGATGTTGCCATCAGGTTCATGCTGGAAATCTATCAACATATGTCCATCAGTTCCAACAAAGTATGCTATGTTACTATACTATTAGGATTCCCTTGAGTGCCTTTAAACATTGCTCAGCCATTTCCTTTTCAAATACATATCTCTTTTGTTCCTCAGAAGGCCTGGTCCACATTCTCTTAACTCAGAGGATCACACCTGGGAATTACAGGTGAGCATAATAAGACCAGTTTCTTCTATTGTAGCCTATTAATTTCATTTCAGGATGTGTTACCAGAGGATACAACACTATTGGGTGTTATACTCTCCTTCAATAAGGCCAACATCTCTGTTATGTCTGGAAATTGAATGGTATACCCACTACTAATCAGTCTTACAA
>JBBPTW010000476.1:0-13386 GCA_038094575.1 Phylloporus cf. nigrescens
AAAGAAAAGTGCAGGTTGCTGACCTCTATTGCATTTATCCACATTGTAAAGTGATTGGATATGATATTTGGATATGTCATAATCATGAATAATCAATGTGGAGATAATTGGGCTATAAAAAAAACCAATGCCAAGCTAGAATAGAATATTAGTATATTATATTAATAAATAGTAATAATGAATGGAAATTAATGTGCATGTAAGCATTTCAAACTCAGAAATGACATTTACATGCATGTTATTGACTGTATAAGCAAATGAAGCCAAGTATATATTTTCTTGACTATAGACTATAAAATAGTAATAATGCTCAAATAAGTGTCCCAATAATATACCATTTTGAATTGACTATATCTCAGTGTTATGACAACTAAATCACATAATTCAGGCAGTGTTAGAATTCCAAGAGCATGTACTTTCTACTATTCTGCAACTGTTTGGTCTTATTTGTTTCTTATCTTTCACTATTGATCACTCTTTTCAAAATCATCCAATATTGAAATACTTTTTTAAGCCACTATATATTAAGTTTGCTCACTTAAGCTATTTTGGAGCTATTCAAGGCTATGCTCAGTCTATTTTCTAGTTCTGAAAGTACTATGTTATAACTATGTATTTTTGAACTCTGATGTAATCCCAATAGTGCTGAGTTGATACTGAGTGACATTATCATAGATGGCTAAGTCTGAGATGCTCAGTAGAAGGCCACAAAAATAGATTGAGCACTGAATACAGATTATGTGGGATTGAAACTGTCCATGTGCCGTCCTGTTTCCCAGCTCCCATCATGCTCCATGTTTTAGAAAAGAACAAGCTACTAGAGAAGATTGATATGTTGAGATTAGAGGTAATGGTTTGAAGATGACAATACATACTGGATCATGAACAAGAAGATGGGCTTGATGAGCTTGATTTTGATAAAAATATTGTGAATTTCATTCTCCCCCAACTCCTATCTTTTCATTTCTCTCCAATTTTGAATCTGATTTATTGTTATTAGAGTCTATCAATTTGATTGAAGAAATGAACTATTACTATGCATAGCTTCTTGGTGCAATCAAAGCACTCTGTGATAAGATTTTATGTGCACATATTCTGAAACATATTGGTATATCAGTAGAATGTGCTGTCCTTTGTTTAGAAAATACCCAGTGAACTGCTAGGCTTTTTTATAGATATATTCTTTAGGGCTAATATGACTATAAGCTAGAGATGGGACAACTCTATCTTCTAGATCAAACAGAAGGTGTTTCAAGAGACTATCTTCTCCTGAGTGAGTGAGAAACTTAGTCAATCGGATGTCTGGTTGTTCTTCAATCTCTGAATAAGAGTATTTAAGATAATTGGTTGGCTTTTACTAGCAGAAATGATGGCTATATAGATAGCTAGATTACTTGAATCAAGTAGTGAGGTGAGATATAGTCTATGTAGACTGGTAGTGGGCTATGGAAATAGCAAGATGGGTAGTGGTAAGCTTGATGGAAGCTTGAGAAGGGATTTTTCCTTGATAACAAGTCTATGGGGCAAATGGAAATGGGAAAGATTGGTTGAAAAGGAAGACTCTCTAGGGTGAGTAGTCTTGGAGAGGGGTAATCTGAGAAAGGGGAGATCCAGAAGGATATTTCTTGACTTCTTAATTGGCTGGGCCCTGATAGGTGTGTTAAGCTCTTGTGGCTCTTTGAGGTTGAAGCTCACTTGGGACTTTTAGAGGTCAAGTGGGAAGTAATTGGACTCTCTGTCCCCTGCTGTATTTATGGGTTTATATACTACAGTACAGGGGGCTATGCTACAGCTTACCATTCCCTTGGGACTCTTTATTTAGAATCCCTCTTAGTCATATTAACTAGATCTGACACTTTATGACTAGTTTCCTTAGTGACAGGCTATATAACATGAATGACTCTTTGTGACTCTTGCAGGCTATGCAGAGGAGTTATTGGGGCTATGCTTCTGAATTTAGAAACAGTAGCATTGTCATTCACTAGTCCCTGGAAGGGTACAAGTGATGTATAGCAAAAAGGCTATGTTTGCCTGAATTGAGCTACAGTGCCTTCTTAGAGAGCTGTGCATAAGTAAGCAGGTCACATGATAGAAGATCTTGGTCATGTGATGCCCCTATAGGAGTTGGGTGGCTGTGCATCTACAATGTTCTAAGATATAAGAGAAAACTTACCAAAGGTTATTAATTTTGATAGTTAGAAGGTAGTAGAAAAACAAATCTATATCTTAAGAAGTTGGAAGGTAGGATCTTTAAAAGATTAATGGTAGTTAGTCCATAGTGTAAGCTTTCTTAAAAATAGAATTAGTAGCTGACTAAGTAGATAGAAGTTGGGAAATAAGAATAAGAAGTAGAAGAAATAGAATAAGCATGGTTGATAAAATATCTGGCCTGACTTAGCACAATTTCATTTTCATGCAGGTCAGCGCATCTCAAATCTGCTTGCTAGCACAATTCACAGACTTCTGGCTACACTTGTTTCATTAAAAAGTATGAGTATCTCCTGGGATATTTGACAAAATTTTAGATTATATTATCAACAATTTAATTTTTGAATTAAGATTAAATTACTCATAGATCCTGGTGGCAATCCAGCTTGCCATCTTTCTAAATCATGCCAGGTATTATGGGAATGTCATTTTCACTGAGAATGTGGCCCAATGGGTAGGGCTTAGCATGGGTTCCATAGTAAACTATACCAACCACATAATGGTAGCCATTCTTTTCAAACATGATCACTTCATTTGATATCATTGGTGCAATCATTGAATGCAGAGCTTGCATGGAGTTTGTTGAGGCACAAACATGCCATATATGGTGACAGGGGATATTTGCTGTGGACAGCTCAACATTCAACCTATTTGAGAAGCCATTACTCTATGATAAGACCTACTTTGGTAGAAAATCAAGCTATTCATTAAATAGACAGATAAGAGTACATAATACCTTGGTTTTATGGTGACCAGTGTGTTGCAGGCCATAGTGATGCTGCACAACCTTATCATTGTCAACTATAGTCTTGGTCATCCAGAGAGCATTTATGATGCATATGCATTTCAGAAAACAGAAATGACACAAGATCCAAAGCTTTGCATTTCAGAAGGACACTAGATCTGGGTAGATGGTGCCTATTTATCAAAAACTTGGTATATAGTGCCGTTCAAGGCAACATGGACAAGCCTGTTGTTGAGGCCACAGAAGATATATAACTGGTATCTGTCAAAGGTAAAGTCAGTATTAGTTCCTGTCTGCACAACAAACTATAAAGAGGAACTAGGTTCACATCTGTGTAGAGCATGCCTTCACAGTGCTAAAAGGAAGATTCCAGTTACTTCGTGAGCTCTGTATTTGCATTCAATTATATGAAGACATAAGTATGCAGTACACTGGATATAATATTGTATCATTCTTCACAACATGATTATTCATTTTGAGACAATGCTAGGTTGTAAATCATCAACAGGCTGGGCACAACAGGAAGCCCATTATATCCTGCACAATTCTGATCCTGTCACAGTGGAGGTCCCAAATGGTACACCAGGTCAACAGTTCTGTGCTGAGCTGATGCAAGCACTATTTAAAGCAATTGGTGAGAACATCATCATAAATGATGTAGAAGCTAACTGCTTCTTATGTTTGCAGAAGCCATTTCTGAGTCTTTACAACATTCCCTATTGTCCTTCAAGATATCCCTCTATGCTCCATGTTAATCCACTTATGATTCTAGTCTGGTTAGTTCACTGGTTCAATCTGGTTAGTCTGGTTTTTAGTTCAATATTTTCTGGTTTTAAGTCCGGTTTTTCTGCTATTTCTCATTTATCTTTGTCTCTTCTACTTATATAAGCTCATGACATGTTGCTAAAACTAACCTGCCTTTATTTACACCGCTTTGTCTACTGGAATTTAGCTATTTCTTCTAGTTTATATCTCAGCTCACTTGATCTTCTTGACATGACTTAGACTGTCACATTTATTCTAATTAGATTCTATCTCATTTCATCTCCTTGTTACCATTGATAGTAGCACATGTGTGCTGTCTAGTTTATTTATATCAGTGCCTGAGTCATGGGTTTGCCCAGACTATAAAGTCTTATACTTAGGATACTGAATGTTAGCTGAGTTTGATCAGTTTTTGTCTCACTGTTTAATGTACCCTTTGTTTGGCTCTACTGTGTAGTCATTGGGGTGCTCAGTTTACCATCTGTGCTTTTCTTTATTCTTGTTTTTCACTATCTGCTTTGTATCTGGTATTTTATCTGGTTTTCCTGTGCTCTGGAATACACTGGACATCTTCTATCCAGTCTTCTCACACTCTGAACTCTCTCCAATCCAGTTTCCTGTGCTCTGGACATTCTCCAATCTGTACTCAGATACTCTGATTCATCTTCCCTACAAGTCTAGAACCAACTGGACCCATTCACTCATACTAAGAACTATTATAGCTACCCCTTCTTATCTCTCACCTTTGCTAGGAACCTCTTGGGTCAAGTCATACTCACACTCATATCACCCAACTTTTTATTGATTTTACAATGGGTAGAGTGTGAATGGGAGTTACTATTCATGATGGGAGGAGGTATATTCATATATTTAGAACATATAATAACCATATAACAACTTGAAATAAGCCTAAATCATGCATGTACCACAAAAAAAAATACTTGACCTAATTTATGTCCATGAGCAGCACTTGGTCAGGCAGCAGGTGGTAGTGGCTTGGATGAGAAGGGAGTACCAGTGGTGGTGGAGGGAAAGGTATTTGTTAGAGCAAGGGTGGTGGAAGATACAACTGTGGTTATGAAAGTTGATGGATAGGAGGAACCAGAGGTGGCAGCATAGGAAGGGATGTCAAGTAAAGATAAGAAATCAACTAAGGAAATAATTTGCCCACTAGCAGTGATGGCTTGTAAGGAAGTAGTGGGGGAAATGATAGTACCATTGTTGGCCACCATGCCTTAAAGCTAAATCTGTAAATGAACCAGCTCAATCTGCTGGGCATAAGAGTGCTCCTTCTCTTGCTTGAGCTGAATGTCAAGTGTCTTTAACCTTTCCTTTTGCCTGAAGTCAGCCTTGGCATTCACATGTCTTGCCAAGTGCTCCTCACATTGAAAGTCAAGTTCCTGCTTCTATATCACATAGTTATACTTGAGTGTGGCATGGGAGATATTGTCCTTGCTGCACAGGAGTGCTTTGCTCTGCTGGTCTAGCTCATTAAACTTTGCAGTGAAAGGATTCTTAGTGTCAGATGATGATGAGATCTGAGTTGACAAGAATGATATACTGGTGTGGCTTGGGCCTTTCTTACTTGCACCTGAGCTCACAGAACTAGGGGGATATGAATAGGGTTTTGATCAGAAGGTACTGCATATCTGTGAGAGATCCTTTCCTTTTTTTTCAGCACTTGGGGGCTCAAGTTGAAATAGTGAAAAATTAGGGGAGGCTGATGGTATGCAGTTGACATTGATGCCCTAGGGAGAGGAATTTGATTAGCTAGATAGACAACAGAGTAGCTGGAATGATATATATGGATTTATTGCATCCCAGTGGGATTTACATTATCAAGCCTGGCTTGAACATTACCCAGGTCTTGTTTCATTTTATCATTACATTGCTTGTTGATACCATTATTGTCTGGGGGTGCTCCAGCCACTTCCTCATTCTTCACTTCCATTTCATTATCATTTCCCATGTCAGTGGTAGATTGTTCCTGCCATGGCTGAACAATATTCAACAAGTTTTGTGCATGATTGATCCCTTGCTTGAATGAAGTAAGTTTATTGTTAAATGATGGAATGTTGTTTCAAATTTCATCAAGTTGCTGGTAGTAAGGGAACATGCAAATGATATCCTTTACAATGAAATTTAGGAAGAAGATGGTGGCAACATACAACTAATGCACCAAGAAGGTTTCATGAAATCATCCTCTCTATACCCACAGAGGCAACATACTTGTTAGGCTTGACTACATGCACATTATCATGTTCTTCATCATCTGCAAATATATGCCAGGCAATTGCAGCACATATTCTCTTCTTTGTATTTGCAGAGGGTCTCTCACCAGATAGAGGTTTGTTGGAGGAGCAATTATGAAACAAAATATGTCAATTGGTGGCCTTGGTCATAATCCAGGTTACCAACTTGTCAGTCTGCACATCATTCCAGGATATATTTGCTGATTGTGTCTTTGCCATGAACAGAGATGAAGGTGGTAGTATAGGGCCAGGCTCAAGAGTTGGTAGGGAGCCAGGAGCCTTGCCTCCCCTGGTGCAGTGCTTCTTTTGAGAAATGGTATCCCATTGTAGTGTTGTGGAGACTAATGCTAGTGGGACTGCAGTAGGGTTTGAATTCAGGGCCTTCTATATGCTTGAGGTTGTGTAATGTCAGCAAGACAAGGTCAAAGGGTTATTTGTCCAAGCTTGAAGCCTGGCAGAATGTCAAGGGCAAGAGTATAGAGCAGGCATAATTTGAAACTCTACCTTATACAGACACTTCCTGCCATACTTTCACAGTGAGAAAATAGGTCAAGCATAGCCTCAAATAGCCTAGAATAGGTTCAAGTGAGCATCACTATTATCCTGATCAGTCCATATTTGATCTATTTCAAACTGGTAAGAATTATTTCATGAATACACACTTGTATATTTTGCTAGTGCAGGTAAAACCAAAAAGGAGCTAAATCTGAGCAACTAGAAGACCAGAAAATTCATCTCCTCCATTACCACCATTTTTAATAAAGATGCAGTCTATTCATGCAGGTCTGCCATATCATAATAAGATATAGCATATATATAATAGATGAACAGTGAGTCCAGATATCTTCTGTAATAAATATGGTATAATCTTCATAGAATTCTTAAATAGGATGGTATATTTTTTCAAGCATAAGATTCAGTTTAGAAAGACTTGTAGCACCCTAGCTAGCTTGATTAGAAGGCCAAGTGGCCTGTTGAAGCTTCAAAGTGAACCAGAGGTAATTAATTGACTGATTGCTTAATAGAACAATTCAATGTCTTTTCCTGCAGTTCTGCATGCACCTTTTGCTCATCTCCTACATTTTGAGATACAATAACAGCTTTTCCAGCATATTACCCTTCTTATCAATATTATCCTCTGTGGCATACTTGGAATTATCACAATGACATCTGAGCCTTACAAGGACCCAGTATAGAAGCTGACTGCTTCTTATATTTGTAGAAGTCATTTCTAGGCCCCTACAACATTCTCTATCATCCTTTAAGATATCTCTCTATACTTCATGTCTATTCACTTGTGGTCTTAGTCTGGTTAGTTTACTAATTCAATCCAGTTAATCTGGTTTTTAGTCTGGTATTTTCCAGTTTTGAGTTTAGTTTTTCTGTTATTTCTTATTTATCTTTATCACTTCTACTTATATAAGCTCCTCTAAGATAGGATCTCTTGGATCTGGGCTCTAATATCCAATATGACCATCCATTTTAATGGTTTTTGTTCAGTTATAGGAAACTAATGCATATTTTTTTATATGTATATGAGATAGACACATCAATAGTTATTCTCCAGAATATTTTTGAGCCTATAGCATATCTATATTGTAGTGATTTGAAATATTTGCATTGCACAAGCACTTTTCATTACATGTGAAATAATAGTAGTATGACTTAAAATAAGAATAGATATAAATAAAGAAAATAATGGACAATATTATATATAAATACTACTGTTATCATATCTTTCCTTGATTTATAACAATAATATAATAAATGTTACTATAGAAAATTAAAATTAAAAGCATGAATAATTGGCTTTTAGTATTTTTTTAAAGGCTAGTAAGTGGATTTGAATCATATTTAGATACAATAGATCCATTTTCATTTATTATAAATATAATATAATTGCCAAGTTAACTACTTTTTGACTTAATTAGAATAGAAATGTACAATATCAATAAATGGCAATTAAGGATAAGAAAAATGAGTACATAAGCTATTTCAAACTCAGACACAATATTAGTGTTTACCCTTTGACTTAACTAAGATTCTAAGTATAGCTCAAAAGTAAAACAATTCTTTTAATGGTATTATTGATTTAAAATGGATATATCTCCATAGTCACTAAGCCAAATCACATGACCCAGGGACCAATTTGTAGCTGAGAGTAAGTGCTACTTTTGATCTCAGCTAATCTAAGTGAAATTCCCACAGGTGATTCCAGGGCACTTTTCAGCTCAGGTATATAAATCTTTGCCTTATACCCTGAACTCTAAGCTAGAGCTCCTTTGTACTTCCACCTCTTGGAATATATCATACCATTGAAACTTCTTGAATGACCCTTGGGACTTACTCCAAATCTTTGAACCCTCTGATTGTCTTTTAGACACTTTTTGTGTTGTTGTTCTATACTTGAGTGAATGCTTACCTTGAACCTCTGGCTGATATTTAGGATCTCTTCTTCAAAGATGATCCCCTTGTTCTCCACACTCTCCAAGGACTCAATGAAGACATGCCCCCCTCCCTTCACTCTTGCCTCAGTGACTGGCAATACACTGATGGCATTCTTACCTACAAAGAATATGCCTATATCCTATCAAACAAACCCCTTTGTCATTCTGTCCTTCAATAATGCCATAACCATGAAACTGCAGGTTACCCTGGCTTTCTCAAAACTCACCAACTTGTCTCAGCTGAATTCTGATGGCCTGGACTTCTCCAATATGTCTGAAAGTACATTGAAGGCTGCACTACTTGCCAGCAAAACAAAGTAAACACCCATCCCACTGTCCCTCCTCTCATATCCATTGTCTCCTCCTACACCCAGCCCTTCCAGCAAATCTCCTGTGATCTTATTACTGACCTCCTCATCTCCTTAGGCTTCAATTTCCTATTAGTCATAATGGACCATGGACTTACTAAGGGGGTAATTCTTTGCTCCACCAAGAAAAACATCACTGCTGAAGGAATTGCCTCCCTCTTCTTCCACAAAGTCTACCTTCACTTCAGCCTATACAACAAAATAATCTCTGATTGAGGCCCACAGTTTGCCTCTACCTTTGCCAGAAAACTTGAACACCTCCTGAACTATGACCTTTCTCTCTTCACCACCTATCACTCTCAAATTGATAGGGAAATAGAACATGTCAACCAGGAAGTCAAGATCTACCTTCACATCTTCTGTGGAAGCAACCCTGGATCTTGGGCAAATAAGATCTCCCATGCTGAATTCACACATAATCACCACCCTCATTCCATTACCAATAAGTCACCCTTCTATCTCATGATGGGCTATGAACCCCACACTCTCTTCTCTATCCTAGCTGAAACATTACTCCCTGCTGTAGAAACTTGTCTTAAAGAACTCTCTGCTGTCTGAAATGAGGCCCCTAGCCACTCATGAACTTGCTCTCCAGGTCATGTCCTCTCGCAACAAATGAAGCTTTACCCCCTTCTTTAAAGGGGATAAAGTATGGCTTGAAGCCTACAATCTCTGCCACTCCATTGTCAATCTGAAGTTTGCCCTCAAACAAGAAGGACCCTTCCTCATCACTAAGATCTTATCTCTGATCACCTACCAGCTGTGTCCCTCCAAAACCTGGAAGAATTATCCCATATTCCACATTTTCTTATTATTCTTCTACTGCAAAAACGACATATATGGCCCAAACTTCCCTTCTTCACCACCTGATCTTGTTGAGGGAGAAAAAGAATACAAAATTGAAAAAATCCTATGCCACCATGGAGCTCTGTCTTCTCACATGTTCCTAATCCAATGAAAAGGATATTTGGCTGAAGAAGACTCCTGGATCCCAGAATAGAATCTGAAACATGCAAGCTCCACCCTGAAGGACTACAAAAACCTTCACCCCTCTATCTTCTCTTCCTCACTGCCATTAAACAATTACCACATTAGAAACTCTTACAAATAACCATGTCTCTCACCTTCTGTCTGTCTACTTTTTCTATCTCTTCCATTTCCTCTCTTTCCTCTCTTTCTACCTCTACATTGCCTTTTGAGAATTTTACCTTAGTTGCTTCCCCTTCTCCAATTGTATCTACCCCCTCTGAATGCTCTATCGTCTCTGTTGATATCCCCATCTATGGGGAACACAAGACCCCTTCCCTACTCAAGAATATGTCAACCACCTCCATAACAACCTCATAGATACCTCCCTCTCCATTCTGATTCACTCCCACCTAAGCATGGGCTCTCTCCTCTATGCCTCCTACCTGGCCTACTTATAGAATGAGCACCTCCCTTTACTTGCCCAGGAGCTAAAACAGAGAACTGCAACCTCTCCTGCATTATACTGGATGGAATCCATTTACAACATTACTTGGGGCCACCTTCATCTTGTCCTCTTTCAACTTGGGATGGGAGAGTTCCTAGAAGACCTGCAGCACTACCAATTGAAGATGGATGACACCCTCATCCTCCACATACCTCCCTCTCATACCTCTATCCCTGAAGCCTCCTATGCCCCTCCCTCTACTGCCGAGAATACAGCCTGGCAGAGAACTGAAGCATACTGAATTGGACAAGGTAGATCTTATCTCATTAATCCTTTTCACCCCCATTATGTTGAATCCTGCTTCCATTGCTACTACCTTGGTCATTGCAGGGTGGATTGCATCTACTACATGTGCCTGTTCTATCTCAGGACTGCTCTAGGATACCCCCAGAACCACTGCTCTCTTCATTATCATTTTCCTCCTTTCTCTTCTGGCTAACATACTCATTTCAAGGTTCATAAGGCTGGTACTACACTTATGTTAAAGATTCTCATATGATATCTATGATACATCTAGTCTCAGCTGACCCTCTTCTGGAGTTTGTTTGGCCAGGACTATTATACCATGTGCTGTATTTAGGGTCATGGCCAACATGCCCTCTCTGTACATCTGGCCTCAGCCAGGACTATATTTATGGTTATAGCTGACATGCTCCCTCTGTATATCAAGCCTTGGCTGACCCCCTTTTGTCTGATTTGTTCAGCTGGAACTATATCATATGCAATAGTTATGGTCATGGCTGACATGCCCTATCTGTATACCTTCTGTCTGATTTGTTTGACTGGAACTATATCATATGTGGTAGTTATGATCATAGCTGACATGCCCTGTTTATATCCCTAGTCTCAGCCAAACCACTTCTGTCTGGTTTGTTCAGCCAGAACTATACCACATGTGGTAGTTATGGTCATGGCTGACATTCCCTCTCTGTATCCCTAGTCTTGGCCAAACCCCTTCTGTCTGGTTTGTTTGGCCAGGGCTATATCACATGTTGTAGATATGGTTATGGCTGACATACCCTCTCTGTACATCAAGCCTTGGCTGACCCCCTTTTGTCAGATTTGTTTGGCTGGGACTATATCACATGCTATATTTATGGTCATAGCTGACATGCCCTCTCTGTACACTAGTCTTGGCCAACTCTCCCCTCTTAGGTTATTCAGCCAGGACCATATCTACATCTTGTTCCAATATATTATATATGCTGTATCTATGGTCTTAGCCAACATACCCCTCTCCAGGTCTATTGGCTACTACAACCATATTGTGTGCTCATATCTCATTTACCATGTACCTCTAGTCCTGGCTGTCTTAGTGTCAATCAGCCAGGACCATGATCATGTCTAATTACTACTCCCCTCAGCCACCTCAGCCAGCCACATAATTAATATTGTATTCCTTAGTATTCTTTTATGTCATATGACCTACACTGAGCAACAAAACCATTGTAATATTAGCTATAGCTGTAAAGATTGGTTAATATCTCATGGTACATTGATGCTAGATCCTCAAACCTAGATATCATTAGAAAGCCATAATAAAGGGCTTTCCAAATATATATATATTTCCTATGTAATTCTTTCCCAGTAATAAAATATTCAACAATTGATGACAGGTACTCATTGCAACAGTTTTGTTGCTGACATAATAAAATATCAAATTAATATGTTCTGTCATATTATTACATAATCAATGGGTCATGTGATGTACAACAAGTTCAACAAGGTACAAACAAACCATAACACTGCTCTTTTTCCACTTCCATCATCATGAAATCACTATCTATTGACCAAATCAACCAAATTATTACTTTCTTGGATTTGGGTCAGTCCACTTGTCAGATCTCTGTTGCTACTGGCCTAAACCACTCTACTGTCAGTAGAGTTAGATCTAAACTTTATCCTGACCTTGTCAAGTCCACTGGTTGTCGTCCTTCCATTATAACTCTTACTGATATGTGCTGTAGAAGCTCAGTGCTCCTTATGTTCGTAGGGGCTTGTCCCCTGTCTTTCTAGGTTCCCATAGTGTTCAAGAGTGTCCTTCAAAACGTCCCTTAGTGTCCTGCATCTATCTGCTCACAATCAAGTATGCATTTGTTTATTCCAGTACTGGACTAACACTGGACCACATATCTGATATACTATCTGGTCATTTATCCGGTCACTTGTTCCGCTTTCTACGTTTTATTTTTATTTTGTTTCTCTCTTACTCATATAGACTTATCGACCACCATATGGACTAATCAGTCTTCGTATGTTCGCATGGTCTGTGAGCTCTTTGTATGTTTATTCTCTCTATTAAGTTTAGGTCATACCTCATCTCACTTCATACCTTGATACCACCGTCACCGGACTCGAGCTGTCACTTATATTCTAACTTCATATTTCATTTCTTCATACTGTTGGCAGTTGACTGATGCTGTCACTTTATTCTCATCTGTACCTTACTTAGTCGCAGGGTATGCCTGGACTATAAAAATCTTGTATCTTGTTCCAAATGGACAGGTTTTTGTACCCCATCGTTCGCCTCACTAAGTGTCAGACTCTATCGTCAAGTCTTCATGACGCTTTCCCTCATTGTTTGTCTTTTGTCTTCATCACTGTTTGTTCTATCTGCCATATCTGGTATGCTATCTGGTACCGGAAACTATGCATCCGCTTCACTTATGAGTCCAGAATCGACCAGACTTGTCCATTTGTGCTCAGGTCTTCTCGTAGCAACACCTTCTCACTCTACCAACCTTATCAAGAAACCCCTGGGATGAGTCTAACTCGTACCCACCACTTTTATCATTACCCAACCTTTTTATCTTTTTTATAACTGGAGCCCACCGTGAGGGGTTCCACTGGGTTGTCGAGAAGGTCACTTCAACCCACACCTCAGTGCCAAGAGCTCGAGGATCTTTTATCCAAATTCCGTCGTCTTGATCTGTCCGCTAACTCTGACCTTTTCATTCCAGTAATGCTGGAAAGATCTCACCATTTTTATAGCCTACCCGCTGACCTGCACGAAAATGAAATCGTGCTGAGTCAGGATTCCACCACCTATGCCTATTCCACCTTGCCTACTTCCTACTCCAGTACTGCAATCCGTGCTTACCTAGTCTTCTATTGTTTCTACTCTCAA
>JBBPTW010000477.1:0-13352 GCA_038094575.1 Phylloporus cf. nigrescens
ACACAAAGAGAAAGCATGAGGAGGTGGTGAGGTAGAGTGATGATGAGCAGGGCATGGGGCATGGTGACCTCCAGTGAAGATATGGGCAGAATGAGAGGAGCAATAAGAGGAATGAGAGGATAAAGAGATAGATGGGAAAGGGGGAGCAGGTCAATAACAAAGTGAGTAGTGGTTCTGGGGGTGTCTGAGCACAGTTCTAAGGCAAGACAGGCACATATAGTAGGTGCAATCCATCCATCTGTGATCAAGATGGTGGCAATAGAAGCATGATTTGGAATAATGAGGATAAGAGGGATTGATGGGATAGGATCCACCCTGTCCAGTCCAGTAGGCTTGAGTTCTCTGCCAGGCTGCATCCTCAGCTACAGAAGAAGTGGCAGAAGAGGCCTTAGGAGTAGGGGCATGAGGGAAAGATATGTGAAGAACAAGGGCATTATCCATTTTTTGTTAATAGTACATTAGATCATCTAAAAACTTTTTCATTTCAAGCTGAAAAAGAGTAAGGTGGAGATGTCCTCAGGTGATGTTATAGATGAATTCCATGCAATAAGATGCAGGGAAGGTCATGGTCCTTTGTCTCAACTCCTGAGCAAGTAGGAGGCATTCATTCTGTAGATAGGCAAGGTAGGAGACATGAAGGAGAGAGCTCATGCTCAGATGAGAATAAATGAGGATGGAGAGGAAGGTATCCACAAGGTTGTCATGGAGGCAGTCAACATATTTCTAGGTGGAAAAGGGGTCTTGGTAAAGGTGTTCTCCATAGAGAGGAATGTCAACCAAGACAATAGATTATTCAGAGGGGGTAGCTGAGATGGGGGAGGGCAAAGCAACTAAGGTAGAATTTTTCAGAAGGTAAAGTAGAGATAGATAAGAAGGAAGGTGATAAAACAGAAGAGATAGAGACAGCAGAGAGGTAAGAGGTAAGAGACATGACTATTTCTTGGGTTGTTTGGTGGTGCAGCAATTATTCAGAGGCTGCAAAGAAAAGAAGACAGAGAAATGAAGGTTGTTATAATCATTCAGGGTAGAGCTAGCATGTTTCAAGTTCCATTCTGGAATCTAGGAGTCTTCTTCAGCTGAGTATCCTTTTCATTGGATCAGGAACAAGCAGAAGGATGGAGCTCCACAGTGGCATAGAATCTTTTCAATTTTGTATTCTTTTTCCCCCTCAACAAGGTTGGGTGGTGGCAAAGAGAAGTTTGGGCCATGTACATTGTTTTCACAATAGAAGAATAGCAAGGAAGTGTGGAATATGAGGTGAATCTTCTAGGCTTTGGAAAGGCACAACTGATAGATGATCAGAGATAAGACCTTGGTAATGAGAAAGGGTTTTTCTTGTTTGGGGGTGAACTTTGGATTGGTAATGGAGTGGTGGAGATTGCAGGCTTTAAGCCACATTTTATCTCCTTTAGAGAAGAGAGTGAAGCCTCTTTTGTTGTGGGAGGACATGACCTGGCAAGTGAGTTCATAAGCTGCTAGGGCTTCATTTTGGGCAGTGAAAAGTTCTTTAAGACAAGTTTCAATGGCAAGGAGGGAGATTTCAGCTAGAATGGAGGAAAGAGCACAGGGTTCATAACCTATCATGAGATAGAAGAGCAATTTGTGGATGACAGAGTGGGGGTGATGATTGTGGGTAAATTTGACATGGGGGATCTTATCTGCCCAAGATTTGGAGTTGCTTTCAAAGAAGATATGGAGATATGTCTTGACTTCTTGATTGACTCACTCAGTTTCTCTGTCAGTCTGAGAATGGTAGACAATAGAGAGGGAGAGGTTATAGTTCAGAAGGTAACCAAGTTCTCTAGTGAAGATGAAGGCAAATTGAGGGCCTCGATTGGAGATAATCTTGGTGTAAAGATTAAAGCAGAGGGAGAATTTGTGGAAGAAGAGGAAGGTAATTCCTTCAGTAGTAATAGTTTTTTTGGTGGAGCAAAGAATTACTCCATTAGTAAGTTTGTGATCCACCATGACTAATAGAGAATCAAAGCCCAAGAAAGTAGGAAGATCTGTGATAAGATTACAGGAGATCTATTGGAAGAGGTAGATACAGGTGGAAATGATAGGTATTAGGGGTAAAATGGTGGAGTGGATGTTTACTTTATTTTGCTGGCAGGTAGGTGGGAGGTGACTAATTTCTGTTTTAGAGAATATAGAGACAAACTTAGAGTATTCAGAAGGAAGGACAGGTTTTGGTTTGGCTTTTTTAGCCACAGTGGCCAGCTCTATAGCAGTGATGAGCTTGACAACAACTGGGGATCCAGTGGGAAGAAATCTAGAGCCTCACTGGATGATTTAATGGATGCAGCAATTGTTCATTGCTTGCCTAAGGTACTACTGCTCAGTTTTGTAGTGAGATATTTGTTATGATTTCTCTTCATTGATATATCTATTCTTTTTTTTTCTCTCTTTATTGGATATTCCACCCACTTTCCCCTGTTCATGGCTACTCTTATCTATCTGCTTTCTAGTCACTTCTTGCCTCTTCAGACAATATTCTTCCCATTGATAATCAATATCTGATATCTATTCTATCATCAAGATGTGTCCCCATTTCCCCTCCTGACTATGATTCATTGCCTGAGTTTATATAGTATCTTTCTCTGATAGTTCCTTTCTTGATTATCATATGAGTTCCTGTCTACTTTTCTATTGGCTGTTCCATATCATGTTATTTTCCTTTCCTGCTTTAGTTATTGCACCTTGGGCTATGTTTCCTTCTATTTAAGAATCCTCTGTGCCTTCATGTAAACCCTAAGCTTAGTCTACTTGAAATAGACATCTCTTGAACTGAACCCTTAGCTCCCTTGACTCACTTTTAGAAAGAGCACTCTAGAACCTCTCTGGCCTTGATCTGAAGCTCTCAGTTCAAGTCTGCACTCAGATCTTCTCAGTTGAAAGTGTAACAAAAGACTAAGCTTTCCCTTTTCATTGAACTAAGCACTGTCTAGTCATTCCTTTATTCCTTGAACCAAGAACTCTGGCCCACCCTTGAGTGGATCCCTTCCAGAACCCCTCCCTGCCCTCCACCCCTCAAAAGAAATCCCCTCCTTCTCTAACTTGTTCTTCTATCTCTGCTGTACCACCCACATCTGCCTACATAACAACTACTACCCCAAACGAACTTCATCTTGGACTTCCAGAAGATTACAATGGAGCAGAGAAGATCTTTCTTTCCTGAATCCAGTTTGTCTAGCTTTACCTCACTGTCAATGATATCATCTATGACTTAGACAAGAAACAGGTGGCCTTTGTTCTCTCCTGGAGCTCTTTTTTTCATTTGAGATACTCTGGATAACTCTAAGTGGCCCTCATTTGCAGAATTTGTAAAGGAACTGGATGCATTGTCCTTTGTTTAGGAAAATACCCAGTGAACTGCTAGGCTTCTCTATAGATATATCCTTCAGGGCCAATATGACTATAAGCTAGGGATGGAACAACTCTATCTCCTAGATCAAACAGAAGGTATTTTCAAGAAGTAGCTCCTCCTGAGTGAGTGAGAAACTTAGTCAATTGGATGCCTGGTTGTTCTTCAATCTCTGAATAAGAATATTCAAGATAATCGGTTGACTTTTACTAGCAGAGATGATGGCTATAAAGATAGCAGAGGTTACTTGGAACAAGTAATGAGGTGAGGTGTAGTCTATGTAGACTAATGGTGGGCTATGGAAGTAGCAAGATGGAAAGCTTGGAAAGGGGTTTTGCCTAGACAACAAGTCTATGGGGCAATTGGATATGGGGTAAGATGGTTGGATAGAAAGCTGGATGGAAGAGATACTAGGAATTAGAATTCCTATGGAGATATCTTCTATGTGTGGGAAGATTCTCTGGGAGAGAAGTCTTGAAAATGGAAGATCCAGAAGAATCTCTTTTAAATCCTTAATTGGCTGGACCCTATTGGGTGTATTGAGCTTTTTATGATTCTTTCTGTTGCAGATGAGGTTTCTGCAGATAAGGACTCTGTGGGGCCTATTAAGGGCTCTATGGAGCATTGAGCTCTTGTAACTCTTTGAGATTGGGACTCACTTGGGACTTTTAGAGGTCAAGTGGGAAGTAATTGGGACTCTGTGGGGCCTATTGAGGGCTCCCTGTTCCCTGCTATATTCATGGATTCATACACTACAGTACAGGGGGCAATCCTACAGCTTACCATTCCCTTGGGACTCTTCATTTAGAATTCCTCCTAGTCAGATTGACTAGGTCTGACGTCTTATGACTAGTTTCCTTAGTGATAGGCTATACTACATAAATGACTCTTTGTGACTCTTGCAGGCTATGTAGAGGAGTCATTGGGGCTATGCTTCCTCATTTAGAAACAATAGCATTGCTATCCACTAGTCCCTGAAAGGGGTACAAGTGATATATAGCAAAAAGGCTATGTTTGCCTGAATTGAGCTATAGTGTCCTCCCAGAGAGCTGTGTATGAGTAAGCAGGTCACATAATAGAAGGTCTTGGTCATGTGATGCCTCTGTAGGAGTTGGGTGGCTGTGCATCTACAATGTTCTCAGATATAAGATAAAAGTTACCAAAGGTTATTAATCTTGGTAGTTAGAAGGTAGTAGAAAGAAAGAAAAATTTATATCTCAAGAAATTAGAAGGTAGGATCTTTGAAAGATTAATGGTAGTTAGCCCATAGTGTAAGCTTTCTTGAGGAAAGAAGTAGTAGCTGACTAGATAGATAGAAGTTGGGAAATAAGGATAAAAAGTGAAAGGGATAGAATAAGCATGGCTGGTGAAATGTCTGGCCTGACTCAGCACAATTTCATTTTTGTGCAGGTCAGGATTAGAAAGACTTAAACAGAAGGGAAGAGAGGTCCTAAACTATATCAATGAATTCAAGGTAGCACTATACACCAGTAAAATTGCTAATAACACTACTGCCATCCATTTCTTTATTAAAGGACTTTTCCCTTGACTCACTAAGTGAATCTACTCTTTGGATACCATCCCTAACAAGATCAATACCTGGTATCAAAAGGTGAAGTTCTTCCAAGCTCAGTTCAACTACCTGAACAAATTCTCTTCAAACAGTCATACTCTCTCTTCCTTCACCCATCTCTATCAAACCTTCACTGTAAATGGAAGGGATCCCAATGCTATGGACATCATCTCTCTTATAAACAGAAGGGGCTCTATATAAAGAAAGGTCTTTGTTTTACCTGTGAAAAGCCTGGCTTAGCCAGGGACTATGCTAACCATGAGCTGGTGAAGAAGATCTTTGACCAGACTGTTAAAAAGAAGATAAGAGAGGTAGGACAAGAAAAGGAAGAAAATGTGCCTGCTTGAATTGATGAAAAGGACAATGAAGATGATGAAGGACTTGTAGGGAGGGTTTTTGACTGGGAGGCCTTCCTTAATACTATAAGAAAGATAAAAAGTTGGGTATTGTTAAAAAGGGTGAATGCAAGTTAGACTCATCCCAGGGGTTCCTTGATAAGGTTGTATAAAGAGAAGAGGTAGCTATGATGATACCTGAGTATATGTAAACAAGTCTGGTAAATTCCAGACTCAGATATATGATCAGATGGATGATTCCAGTACTAAATGATAGAGTGGATGATATGAAGAAAGATGAATACAAGTGAGGACAGTGAGTTGAATGTCACAAAAGCTCACAATAGAGCCTGACAACAGATGGAAAGGGAAATCAAATAGATATCATTAACATCTAATTCAAGTGTTTTATAGTCCAGGCATTCCAAAGGACTTTAAGGTATAAAAATAAAATCAAACAATATCAATATCAAGGAAATGAGATGAAACAAGTTACAATCAATCAAGAATAATAGCACAAGTCTAGCACTAATGGTATCAAGTGAATGAAAACAACTGAGATAATTTCAGTACTAAGCTAGGAAATAAGTAGTTAAATATTTGAAGGAAGTCTTGGACCATGTGGTGGAGAATATTAGTAGTAAGCATGAATGACAAATAGTAAGGTGAAATGAGGAGAGAACAAAAATCAATAAGGTAAACAGAAATAATAAAAGATATAACCAGATAGTAAGATCAGATATAGTACCAGATATTAGTCCAGCAGGTCAGTCTGGTAGCAGATAGAACTGGATACATACTAGAATTGTTTAATCATGAGCAAATAGATGTGGGACACCAAGGGACATTTTGAAAGACACTCTTGAACACTATGAGAATCTAGAAAGATGGTGAACAAGCCTTTACAAATATAAGAAGTACTAAGCTTCTATAACACAAGGATCTCCCTTTTCACTTTCCTGTTCTTCTATAACTGTAGCCTCAAATGAGAAAAATGCTTTGATTGTTGCTGTCCAAGTTATCATTCCCTTGAGTGCTCCAAAAGTCATTGACACTTCTGCCTTGACTAGAACTTCACTAAGAAACACCACCTTCCTCTGACTTGACTTTCCAAATCCCTTACTATTAGAAATGCTGACCATACTGTTAATAAGAAAGGAGAAGTCAGATTTATCTCCCACCTCTACATTAAAATCACTTCTGTCATTCAGAAAATGACCTTTCATATTATGTACCTAGGACAAGAAAATATTCTTTTGGGAATTTCCTGGTTTCAGAAGACAAACCATAAGATTGACTGGAAGAGGAGGATCATCTCTATCTCAGAATCATTAGACCAATCTACCTTCCTCTACTATGAATATCTCTCAGACTGCCAACCTGTTTAAATAAAAAAAACAGAAACCAAGCCACCCCACTTGTGACGACAGTCCCCCCCCCCAAGGTTATACCATAGCCTATCTGAGACACAAGACCCTCCAAGCATTCATTAAAAGAGCATACTGTTCTTACTTCCTCAATCGCATTCAGAAATCCACCTTTTGTTATTTTCAAGCCACTTCCATGACCTCCAAACTACTAAACATTATATGAAAGATGACCATCTCTACTAAACTGGCTCAGCACTCCACCAAGCAACAAGTAACCCTACCTTCAGAATATTTTGAGTTTGCCTTGATCTTTCAGAAGAAGTTCACTGACCATATTTCCCTATCTAGGCCCTATGATTACCCTATTAATCTGAAGAAATCCTTTGTCCCCAGACAAAAAACAAGCAGTAAAGGACTTCATTGAGGAGAATCTTAGAGTGGAAAAGATCCAACCCTCCTTCTCCCCCCAGATATTTCCCATTTTCTTTGTCAAGAAAAAAAACAACAAACTTTGACCCTACCAGGATTACTGTTATTTAAATGAACACACCATATAAGATGGCTACCCCCTTTCCATTACCTCAGATCTAGTGGACAAACTAAAAGATACCAAGGTCTTCATCAAGTTTAACATATGATGGAGATACAATAATATTTGTATTAAAGATAGAGATTAGTGAAAGGCTGCTTTCATTACCCACAAAGAACTCTTTGAACCAACTGTCATGTTCTTTGACCTCACAAACTCCTCTCCCATCTTTCAACATTTTATAAATGACTCCTTTCAAGATATGATTGCAGAGGAATGACTTGTCATTTACATGGATGACCTCTTGATCTTCTTCTCTGATAAGGCCACTTACAGAGAATAAATCAAATGAATCCTCCAAAAAATGAAAGAACTGGATCTTTATCTTTGATTGGAGAAATGCAAATTTGAAGTGTTAGAGGTAAACTACCTAGAGATGGTCATCTAATTAGGACAGATTACTATGAATTCTACCAAGCTCAAAGAAATTGCTGACTGGCCTGCTCCACAGAAGGTTTGAGATATATGCTCATTTCTAGAGTTTGCCAACTTCTACCAATGATTCATTCCCTGTTACTCTGATATTATATGTCCCCTACTTGACTTAATCAAGAAGGATACATCTTGGAAATGGGCCCCTCTCTGTTAGCTCACCTTTGACTCTCACAAGCAACAGTTCTTGTCTAAATCAGTACTATTCTTTCCTGATGTCTTCAAACCTTTCACCATAATTGCAAATGCCTTGAAGTATATCTCAGAGGCAATTCTCTCCCAACAAGATGTCAATGGGAACTGGCATCCATGTGGCTACTTGTCACAAACCTTCCTCCCCACCAAACAGAACTATGATATCCATGATAGGGGCTGTTATTTGTGCCCTAAAAGTCTAGCAACATTACCTCCACAGCTCCCCCTTTTCTGTCTAGGTCTGGACTGACCACAAAAACCTGACTTACTTTCAACAACCTCAGAAGCTAAACTAATAATAGGCTTGTTGACTATTGGATCTAGCAGACTTTGATCTTTAGATTGACCATGTCCCTGGAAAAACCATTGCTGGACCAGATGCCCTTTCCAGACAACCTGACCTTCTATCTGTCAAAGATTCAAACAATGAGAGTATCACTCTCCTATTCTCCTCCCTTTTTATCCATCTTATTGATTCAAATCTGCATGCAAAATTGTCTCTCTCATCCCAAACAGATTCCCTAATACAAGATGTACTTCAGGCAATGGAGTTGTTGAAAATGGATAAGTGTGTCTAGCACTTGAAAAGGAGTTTGGCAACTGTAACACTACCCCCTCACTAAAGATCAACTTCCAGGTGATTAAAGGAAATATCCTGCTATGCTAGTGCAGTGTCATTTTCTTTTCATTTTCCAAAACAGAAGAAGGAAGTCCAGTGAAGGTAAGGATAGGGCTTGTGAAGCAGAGGGATTGAAGTCATGGAAGTCATGTACTGCATCTTATATGTGTCCCAAATGGACAAGCAGTTCCCACGTCCAATCCATCTCATTGTATTCTTTCTGGTGGACTAGATACTCTAGGTGTTTTTCATGAAACATGGGAGTTTTAATTTTATTGCATTGGTTTCAATCAGATAATAATTGTGTATGGACCAAGCCACCTCTTAGATAGCTTCTTCAAGACACATGTCAAGCAGAGGTTTTCTGTTGAAAGCCAAACTTGATCACTAATGACATATGCTAGGGCAGTACTATAATGCTTGTTAGCATTTGCCTTCATCTTTGTCTGGGGATTTTGTTAGTGTGTCCTGGACCTACTCAAAGGTCTATATCCAGTCTTTCTTGAATGTCTGAGCAGCTGGCAATCTGTTGGTCTGAGAAGAAAGTAGTTCTACACTGATCCTTAAGTGAAATATTTTTATTATCTCAAATGGAGTCCTGCCATGAGAGCTGTGTTTTCTATTATTGATGAAGAACTGGGCCATGGCAAGCCAATTAGCCCATTTATCTTGTTTATCTACACAATAGTTCCTCAAGAACTTTGTGACTTTTTTGTTGACTATCTCCATCTGTCCATCTGTCTGTAGATGGGAGGTACTAAGCTTCAAGGAGATATCAAGTTGCTGGTTAATTTCCCATATTACTTGTGTAGTGAACTGTGATTCTCAATCCAAAGTTACTATTTATGGAAGGCTGTGGTGCTTTCAGATGTGATCTAAAAATAGATGTGTGATATGTCTAAGGCACTGCTTGTCTTGAGGCATGGGATTAATATGACTTCTTTTGAGAATCTATTAACAACTGTCAAGATTGCATCAAATTCATGGGATTTGAGTAGATCCATAATGAAGTCTGCTAAAATGTGTTCCCAGGGTTGATTTAGTATGTTCAATAGATTCAGTGGGCCTGCTGGGGGCTGATTTGATCCTTTTATATGCTGGCACTTGTCATATCTAGTAACATATTCCCTTATGAGTGATGGCATTTCTGGCCATGTGAAGTTTCTTTTTATATTTTCTAGTATTTTTTCATAACTGGAGTATCCAGCAACTGAGATATCATGGTGCTTTTGAATGACCTACATCCTTAGCTGTGGATCTGCAGGCACAAAGCAAGCATCCTTTATGTTCCTGTATAGGCCTGTTTTATCCTGGGAAAATCTGCAAGTTCTCAACTTCTGAAGGTCTACTTCTGATAGTTGGGTAAGCTGTTTTTGGATTTTATTTGTAAGTGTATATCCTTCATCCATGATTGTCACAGTAGAGATCCAGTCCTGGGAAGACAGCATTTCAGGTGCTATGACTAACACTCATTTGTTGTCATGCTCACCCCCAACTCTGTGGTTTTCTCAGCAAAACAATATATTAGCCTTTTTCATGGTGGTTTCTGGCTTGTGGTGCCATTTCATATGGAATCTGGACAGATATTGGGCCCATTGGGCCTATCTGCATATGAGGTCCTGCCTTGTCATATACCATTGAAGGTTAGTGTGGTTATTTCAAATCTCAAATTGGTGACATGTACTTTTGAGATAATGTCACTATTGCTCTAATGTATGGATGATGCTCAATATCTCTTTGTTCACAACTTGGTAGTTTCACTCTGATGGTGTTATTGAGTGGCTATAGAAGGTAACCAAATACCAATAATTATCTTTTTCTATAGATAGGACTGCTCCTATGACATAGTCTAATATATCACACTTCAGGTGATACTTTGAATCTAAATTTGAGCACACTAAAATGGGCATGGTTGTGAAGGCTAGCTTCAGCATTTTAAACACTTAATCCATGGTGGGGTCCCATTTAAAGCTAATATCCTTCTTGATAAGATCATGCAAGGAATATGTGACCTTGATATAGTCCTTGATGAATCTGCAATAGAAGTTGGCTAGGCCCAAAAAGCTCCTAACTACTTTCACAGTAGTCAGCTGTAGCCATTCTATTATTGCTCTTACTTTGGATTGGTTCATTTTTATCCCATCCTTTCCAATAATCATGTTAAGGAACTTAATCTTCAACTGATGGAATGAGCACTTTTCTGGCTTTAGGAATAGGTCATTTTCTTCTAGGCAGTGCAGCACTTCAAGTACTATAGCATTGTGTTTGGCTCTATCTGTTGTTTTTGTGAAGATCATTACACTGAGCAACAAAACTGATGCAATGTTTGTATCACTTTGATTGATGAGTAAATATCTAGTGAACTATTGAAGCTATGCTTATAAACCCAAATACCATTAGAAAGCCATCATCAAGAGGATTCCAAAACTATATACATTGATTAGATAATTCTTACTATATCAGGACATATTCCAGAATTAAACTGGAGTACTCATTGCATTAGTTTTGTTGCTAATATTTTGAAATATCAAAACTATATATTAAGTCAAGACATTACATAAGAAATGGTCACGTGATCAATTATTGGTTCAACATGATGTAAATACATATGAACACCATTGCTTTTTCTACTTCCACCACCATAACATCCCTTTTTAATAAGCAAACTGCTTATATTATTTCTCTTTTACAATTGAATCATTTAACCTATCAAATTGCTCAGTCTACTAATTTCAACCAATCTACTATCAGTAGACTATGCTTCAAACATTGTTCTGACCTAGTGATTGGCCATCTATCATTACTTCCATTGACATATAACAGCTATTTAACTTATTGGAACTGAAAAGGCTGAGAATACTATCCAGGTTACCAAAACACTTCAGGATGTCAATAACTACTCTATCTTTTCCCAGAGTGTGAAAAGACATCTCAAAAAAACTAAAATAGAGGCTATGATAAAGAAGAAATGTCCACTTTTATTCCAACATTATAGGAAAGAGTGTTTGGACTTTGCTTTGAGTCACCAGCATTGGACTACAGATGACTGAAAGCATGTTATATGGTCAGATAAGACCAAAATTAATTGTATTGGATCAAATGGTAAGAAATGGGCATGAAAAAAGGTAGAAGAGGGTCTTAATAATAGGTTGGTGCAGAAAACTATTAAATTTAAAGAAGAATTAGTGATGATATGGAGTTGTATGACTTGGGAAGAAGTTGGAATTGCTTGCAAGATGGATGGCAAGATGGATGCTAAGCTTTATGTGCAGATTATAAAGAATGAGCTTCAGCAAACTCTAATGAATTTTAAAAAATTTCCAGAGAACATTATCTTTCAATAAGATAATAACTCCAGGCACACCAGTAGGAGGGCCATGGAATAGTTTGAGGAGCATGAATTTGAGGTCATGATATGGCCTGCTCAGTCTTTAAATCTTAATTCCATAGAACATCTATGGTTTCTCCTCAAAAGAAGGCTTGCAGAGTATTCTAAGCCACTCAAGGAAGTACTGAAGCTTTGGGAGAGGATTAAGGATGAGTGGTACAAGATTGAGATGGATATTAATTGAGAGTATGCCTAGAAGGGTCTAAGAGATGATCAAGATCAAAGAAGAATATATTTCATACTAGTTTACAATACTTTTAATGTTAGCAACAAAGCTGATGCAGTGAGTACCCCAGTTTAATTTCGGAATATTTCCTGATATAGTAAGAATTACCTAATAAATATATATATATTTGGAATCCTCTTGATGATGGCTTTCTAATAGTACCTGGGTTTATAAGCATAGCTTCAATAGTTTACTAGATATTTACTCATCAATCAAAGTGATACAAATATTGCATTAGTTTTGTTGCTCAGTGTATGTCATCAATGTATACCACAACCACATCATCCATGTTCAAGAACAGCTTGTTCATCATGGTTTAAAAGGTGATGGAAAAATTGCAGAGTCTGAAATACATGACTAGGGGTTTGAATGATTCATGGTGGCAGACAAAAGTGGCCTTTTACTTGTCTCCATGCTTGATATGAACATTGTTGTATCCCCATCTAAGATCCATTTTAGTGAATATCTTTGCACCCCTGAGTTTGTCAACAAGCTGTGAGATAAGCAGCAAAGGGTAGTTGTTGTTGATAGTCCCCTCATTAAGATAGCAGTAATCCTGTACCATCCACTTCCAGCCATCTTTCTTTGACACAAAGAAGACTAGACTGGTTTGTTCTAATTTAGAGGAATAAATATACCTTTCTTTAGCTGATCATCAATGAAGGCTGACACTTCCTCCTGTTTCTGCAGAGACAGGTATATCAATCATCCTTTTTTAGATATAGAGCCCTCTTTTAAATCTATTGCATGATCCCATGATTTTCTAATAGGCATCTGCTCTGACTCTCTCTTGAAAAAGACATTGATATCTTTGTGGAACTGAGGCAGTACCAATTGTTCTGGAGTCAACTCAACCTTGGTTGTCATGGATTTTGTTTTTAGTGCAGTGTAAATATTATACTGGTTTTGTTATGCTAGGCCTTGGGTAAGGATAAGCATAGTCTTTGTAGAAGCTCTTAGAATCAAGGGTTCAGAGAGAGCATATACTTGATGGTAGTACAAAGACCAATAGAGATTCTAAAGGTTGGCCAGAGGTTTAGAGGAGTATCCACTCAAGTGTAGGATGAAGACATGCAAAGAGGATCCAGAGGTTGATCAAGGGTTCAAAGGTTCAAGATATATCTAGAGAACATTCAAGAAGTTTCAGTGGTATGATGTATTCCAAGGGATGGAAGTACAAAGGAGCTCTAGCTTACTGTATAAGGTATAAGGTAAAGGTTTATATACCAAGACCAAGGAAGGTCATAGAATATAGAAGAAC
>JBBPTW010000478.1:0-13334 GCA_038094575.1 Phylloporus cf. nigrescens
TTGGAGAGTCTTGGACATCATGTTGGATTTGATATCTTACACTACCATTTGCCTTCAAGCTCACCATGACCATTGATATTCTTTGTATCCCTTTCATATGCCAGCTATGAAAATGATCTCTTGTACATACATATATTGCCTTGCTATATAATGAAAGTTATCAAGTTGTTAACCAGCAACAGCTTGTACAAGTAAATTTGGCTATGATCCACCCAATCATTTTATATAGCTGATATTACCATATGGTAGATAGATATGCTTCAAGTTATGAATGATCCATTTTCGGGCAATGGTTCCTTGAATGCACTCAGTATCTACAATTTTGTCCTCATGCTTGCAAAATGTGGTGTCAAGAATGTTTTTTACTAGCCCATGATTGTACAGCCAATATTAGCACAGATAATATGACTCCATCATCATTTTAATTTTCCAGCTCAAGTGTGATCAAAGTCAAAAATAAAGCTTATATCATTGATTAGGTGACTACAGTCACATTAGAACTGATGCAACATATGTATGTAGGATCATCAATTCCTTCAGTCAATCAAAGTTCATGTAGTAATGATTAATGTCTTGCCATTCTGTCTGCTCTTTCCAGCACTTCAGAAGAGGGGAAGTGATTTAGAGCATTCAAAAAAAGCAATAAGATGGAGTTGGTGATTGAACTTGGATATATCAAGCCTCACATAAGTACAGACAAAAATAAATAAACACCCAGATGATCACATAGTGAGATGCAAGATTAGGTCCATTCTGATAAGACCCTTTAAACTAAGCTACTAGAGAATGATATGTAGTATAGACAACATCACACACAACTCCAACGTCTAGGATTGCATGTGCTCTCCAGGCTCCTGCATGCCCCTCACCTCAGGATACAACTTGTGCGTCACCTGGTCTGCTATTGTGGCTTCATGATCCATCAGTTGTTCTGCCTTCCTTCCCACCAGTGCCACAGGCCCCTTGGCATCACTCACTGATGATGGCACCGCAGATGTGTCCAGTTTGGCATCCCCCACCGATGTCGTTCTGTCCACCACAGTTTTCAGCCCCATCTCCTCTCTTCCAATGCTCCGAGTCCCCACTGACGCACCAATGACATTCTCCCTCTCCCCAATGGTGCTCACCACTCAGTCCTCTTTGCATGAACCTATCTTCACCTGACCTGGCTCAAACCTGGTAACACTCTTCGACCCTTGGTACTCCTTTGCAAACACATCCTTGCTGGGCTCAGGAACGATCCCAGACAGAACAAACGTGTTCATCTCTGGTGTGACTGGCTGTTGGACATCGTCCACAATGATCAGGGCCTGTCCACTGGGTTCACCACCAATCATGGCTATAGGAGCTGCCTTGTCCTGTACAGGCACCAGGACACTGTTGTACTCTGAATACTATGTGAACACCCAGTTGGTTTGGTTCCATTTTACAGCAACTCACATTGTTGTGGAATTCATTACTGTGAATAGGTAATAAGCATCTAAAGGGGAAATGAGACAAGAGACACACTGAGCAAAGTCTCACATCCTCACCAACTTTGCACTCAAACACTGTCCCTTTGTCCATGGAGTTCCATACATCAGTGGGCTTAACTTTGAAAAGTTCCACAATGCTATGACAGCAAGTAAGGCTGTGATTTGAAGTCAAATCCTGGGGTTCAATGTCAATGTTGCACAGTCAAAGATAGCACAAGTCAACAAGATTGCATAGTAGAGTGTGGAAAAGCAATGGTGTAGGAACAGTTGATAACTCATCAGGAAAAAAGGAAAGTAGTGTAGGAAGTAGCCAGCAAAAAGGAAACTGCACACTGAGTTGTACTTGACCACCTTGCCTAGATGTTTGATCAGTCAACCATGGTGGTCAAACTCAACCAACAAAGTACTTATCATTTTTGAAATCCTGATAGCCTTGCTTCACACACAGGATCAAGAATCCATAAATGATGATATATGCAATGACTGTGGCCGTGCTCAACCACCAAACAAACAGATTTCCAACTAAGTAGACTTGATGGTGGTTTTTCACCCAAAAGTTCTGAAGTTGCATAAGCTGTCATAAAGCAGTTGATACAGTATGAGGCCACTAATGATACTATGATGAGGGTGGGACCAACTCAGTGGATGAGAGTCATGTGTGTGTCTGTCTATTAGACCAGCATTGGTCATTCACATCTCCTGCTGCAACTCCCAAAACTTGAACAAAAACCCAGGAATTCTGTAGTTGACTCTCTCCACATTGGTGGGTACTGTATGTTGTTGCAAAGGTCAGCATCCTGCGAACTCAAAAGGAGAAAACCATGTATGTTGTGAATGCTTGGTGACAGTCTCAACTGCACGCTTTGAGTTGTCACAGTGCATATGAACTTGGAATACATGATAAGGGGTTGGAAACACATGGCACCTAATGGTACTTCTGTCACAGTTGCCAGTTACCAAGATACAAAAAGCCATCTGATCATGAGTATGTTGTTGATGCAAAAAAAGCACTTACTCAGAGAGATACAACATTCAAACGATCTTGTCTGACACAAAAGCATTTGTCATGTGTCAACTGTCTTGAAACAGATGAGCCCAATCTTTACTACTAGTCCTGGGCCTGTCAAGACACAATTACATCAGGAAACAGATGAAAGTTAGACCAACAATTAGCTAAGCATATCATATCTGTCAACACCAGAATTTGTATTGGAATTGTACATGTTCTGACCAGTTTATCTAAGCTTCAAGGGGGTTGGTGTGTAACAACTTCAGCAAAGGAGTGTTTCAAGAGAAGGGACCAGCAGTCTACCTTGGTTGTAAAGAGAAGAGGAAAGGAGTTTTAAGTCTAGTGTCCCTCTGTTGAAGGAGAAGAACAAGAGAACCAGACAGGGGGCTCCAGTCGGGCTTTGGGGGTTTATATACTACCTAGGGGTTTGTACATGTGTGGTTCTATTTGTACAAGTTATATACCATAAGGAGTAAATAGCAGTGTCCATCAGATGAATCTCTGTGAGTCATGATAAGGGCAGTGAGGATAAGAAATATGAAATAGAAGGCTGTCTGGTGTGGGAGCTTACTGCTTCCTACGTTTGCAGACGTTGTTCTCCCCACCTCTCTAGGTCATATAGCATTCTACCTGTCCCTCAAGATGTCTCCCCGTGTCCCTGTGTCTATCCACTCGCAATCAAGTATATATTTGTTTATTTCAGTACCAGACTAACACCGGGCTACATATCCAGTATACTATCCGGTCATACATCCGGTCACTTGTTCTGCTTTCTACGTTTTATTTTTATTTTATTTCTCACTTACTCATATAGACTTATTGACCACCATACAGACTAATCAGTCTTTGTATACCTGCATGGTCCGCGAGCTCTTTGTACATTTATTCTCTCTATTGAGTTCAGGTCATATCTCATCTCACTTTGTACCTTGATACCACCGTCACCGGACTCAAGCTGTCACTTATATTCTAACTTCATATTTCATTTCTTGATACTGTTGACAGTTGACTGGTGCTGTCACTTTATTTTCATCCATACCTTACTTAGTCGCAGGGTATGCCCAGACTATAAAAATCTTGTACCTTGTTTCAAATGGATAGATTTTTGCACCCCATTGTTCGTCTTACCAAGTGTCAGACTCTATCGTTGAGTCTTCGTGATGCTTTCCCTCATTGTTTGTCTTTTGTCTTTATTGCTGTTTGTTCTATCTGCCATATCTGGTATGCTATCTGGTACCGGAAACTATGCATCTGCTTCACTTACAAGTCTGGAATCAACTGGACTTGTCCATTTGCACTCAGGTCTTCTTGTAGCAACACCTTCTCACTCTACCAACCTTACCAAGGAACCCCTGGGACAAGTCTAACTTGCACCCACCACTTTTAACATCACCCAACTTTTTATCTTTCTTATAACTGGAGCCCACCACGAGGGGTTTCACTGGGTTGTCGAGAAGGTCGCTTCGACCCACACCTCAGTGTCAAGAGCTCAAGGATCTTTTATCTGAATTCCGTCGTCTTGATCTGTCCACTAACTCTGACCTTTTCATTTCAGTAACACCAGAAAGATCACGTCATTTTTATAGCCTACCTGCTTCTCCATTATCAGATTCTCTCTTTGTCCCAGGTGGTTTTACTCATTCTACCCCACATGAATATCATTCTCCTAGTCTTAGTCCACTCTCTCCTCTATCTCCAACCCCTTTCCCAACAATATCACTGCTTCTCTTATCAGAAGAGCTGGTTACAACAACTTCTCTTCCTTTTCTTGACGCAGTTACAAATCCCTTTTCACTACTGAATAATCCACCTGTAGTCTCTTCTCCTACCTTGTCCCTTTCCTCTCTCGATTGATCTCTGTTATATCTGGTCAATTTGGTCAATCTGGTTGCTAATCTCCGACAGAATCCACCACCACTAATGGCTCAACCTCAGTTTCACATGCCACTTCGTGGCACCCCTAATGCCTCAAAATTCGATGGAAAGACTCCGTTTCATCTGCCTCAATACTTAGAGGATATTGACATGCTTGGAACCCAAGCTGCCCTCAACTCAGCCAGAAAGATCAAAGCTGCTCTCCGCTATGCTGACCTGGACAAGGCAGAAGTATGGGAGACTCTTGATGAAGCTATGCAGCAACCTCCTGACTGGGATGTCTTCATCATGGCAGTCAAGGTCTTGTATCTAGGCTGTGAAGGTACTGGCCATTATTGCTGGGCCGATCTACAGTACCTCATTGAGGATTACCAGAAAAAGCAAATGCACTCTCAGGATGATCTTGGTGAGTATACTAGGAGATTCTGGAAGGTTGCTGCTCTGCTGATCACCAACAACAAACTATCTGACTCTGAAAGAGACTTACTGTTCTTGGCTGGATTCCCCTCTCACTTACAAGAGTGTGTCTACCACAGGCTAGCTATCATTAAACCAGATGTTCATTCTGACAATCCATATCCCATCTCTAATGTCTCAGATGCTGTGAAGTTCTTGCTGACCAGATCCGCACTCCAGATAGCCTTATCCACCTCAGATATTCTCCCTCATGCACAGCCATCTCAGCCTACCTACCAACCTCATCACATTGTTTCGCCAACTGCCCCCATCCCATTCTACAATCCTGCTTCTGTTAAAGTGGAATCTAATCTAGCAACTCGTCCTCTAGCGCTCTGTCATTTCTGCGCTGAAGCAGGACACTTCACTCATACTTGCCCTATTTGTTATGAATATTTAAACTCCAGGAAGGTTATCCAGGGTAATGACAACTGGCTTTATCTACCAGATGGGTCGGAGATTCCTTGTGTTCCTGGTGGACAGTGTCTTAAAGACACTGTGGACCATGTTTCTGGCACTACTCAGGTTCCTGTTGCGGCTGCATCCTTGTCATCTGGGTTTACTAGAGATGCTCCTCCTCATGTGACGGTGAATATACTATCCACCTCCTATCTGGATTCTCCTTCTATCCTTGATATTGATACTTCCATTTTCACTACAATGGGGTTTGACATGGAAAGTAATCCTACCCCCATAACTGCTGACACCAACTTCCAGCCATATCTTGCTCAGGCCTGGGCTACTTTCCAAGCTGACAAAAACTCTCATGATAAAGGGAAAAAGTGTGTCCACTTCGATGGTGTACAGGTTCTGCCTGCATGAAAACTGGATAGCAGAGCTGCTTCAGTATCTGAGGAGCTTCTGTCCCCAGAGTTACAAGTCGCAAAAGTGATCCCTCCCACTTCTTCTTCGTTGCCAAATGCTAACAAAGATTCCAGTATACCAGATTCATCCAGTCATACCGGAACTGCATCTGCACCATCTGGTGTACAAAGTAGTATTCCCATTCACACCCCACAAGCTAACCAATCTCTCCCTACAATGCAGTACAAATATTCTTTTCCTCTTGAGGATGACACTGCTCCTAAGCGTGTTCTCGAGTGAATGCTGGACACTAGTGTTCCAGTGCCTATAAAGGAATTGTTTGTGGTATCACCAGAGTTCTGAAAGCAATTCCGTGATCTCACAACTGTGAAGTGTGTTGCTAACAATCACCCTCATTCTCATCTGGTCAATGAACTCTCTGGAGGGGATCCGGAATCTATCTCTTGCAAGTATGGAAACCAGATTCTCCAGAATGATGAGGAGCTTGTAGTTGCCCATCATAGCCTTCCCCTTCAAGCAATCGAGGTGTGTGTTGGCAATTCAGGATGTACCATTGTGGACATTTTGGATTCCAGTTCTGAGATTGTTGCTATGCCCAAGCATATTTGGAAGGAGTTAGGACTTCCAGTCCGCTCTGACCATACTATGCGCATGTCATCTGCCAATACTAACATTGACACTACTATTGGTGTCTTGGAGAACCTTTCTCTTGACTTTGGCACAGGAGAAGTCATGGTCCAGGTACAAATCCTGGCTCGTGCTAACTTTGACTTGTTGCTTGGTTGTCCTTTCCATTGTCTTATGAGTGCTAACATGGAAGATTTCCAGATGGTGCCCAGAACATAACTCTTCACAACCCTAATACAGGGAAGCAGTATACCTTGCCTACTCGGGCTTGATCAGAAGGGTGCCCTCACTGTCGCCACCGGAAATAGTGTAATAACCATCAATCCATTCTCGAAATGGGTTTTTAGAAATTGATGATCCACCTTATGGTTGAGGAGATTCCAGTATAACATCTATTCAATCTGGTCTTAATCTGATTCCAGTTCTTTCTTCTTCTCTATATGTTTCCACTTCTCCTTCTTTGAATTACGCTTATCTCTCTTCTACTCAATCTGTCCTTCAACCGGAAGCTCTTTCTGCCCTTTTTTCTGTTTATTCTTATGACGAAACCTCACATGTCCTGGCTTATAAACCAGTGGCTAAGAAGGTTTGATCAGTGGTCGCACCCACTGATGCAGAGTTTTGTATTACACGGACTTTACCAGAAAATCCACTTGCCAGACTGAAACCACTTCCAGTTATTTCTCCGGACTTTGTTCCTGGTGTCCGGTTTATCCAAGAACGTGCTGACAATCTAGATCTTGATCCTGCTAAATGGCTCTGGCCAGAAGAAGTCAAACTAGTTTGTTGGATTCTCTGTGACCATGAGAAAGCCTTCACTTGGGTTCCCACTGAGTAAGATAGACTTGATGAACAGTATTTTTCTCTGGTTAAAATCCTAACCATACCCCATACTTCTTGGGCTCTACAAAACATTCTGGTTCCACCTGCTATGTGGAATGGCGCTATTCAAATCATCAAGGACTGAATTGCATCCGGAGTCTATGAACCATCTACTACTTTTTACCAGTCTCACTGGTTCTGTGTATTTAAGCAAGATGGTAAATCTCTCCACCTTGTTCATGACTTACAACCTCTTAACAGGGTAACTATTCGTGACTCTTCCATCCCTCCATTCGTGGAACACTTTGCAGAATCCTTTGGAGGATATGCAGTATATGGGATAATGGATCTGTTCACCAGATATAACCAACGCCCGCTCCATCCAGAATCCCAGGACTTGACCACATTCAATAGTCCTATGGGTCCACACCGTCTCACTACTGTTCCTATGGGTTACACTAACACTGTTCAGATCTATCAGGCAGACATGTCGTTCATTCTTCAGGACAAAATTCCTTACTATACCTATCCATTTATTGATGACCTCCCAGTGAAATCTGTTACCATTCAGTATCAGAGACCAGATGGCTCATATGAGACCATTCCCAGTAATCCGGAAATTTGCCACTTCATTTGGGAGTACCTTGAGAATGTACACCACATTATCCAGTGTCTCAAAAATGTTGGTGCTACTGTCTTAGCCAAGAAATTTGTCCTTGCTGCACTGGATGCTACTGTGGTTGAACACAAGTGCATGGCAGAGGGTCGGATTCCTCACGAAAACAAAGTTCAGAAAATCTGTGACTGGCCACAGTGTGAAACTCTCACTCATGTGTGCAGATTCCTAGGTGTGTGTGGTGTACTCCACATTTTCATTAAAGATTTCACTTCTATTGCTCATCCACTCATACATCTCATCTGGATGGGTGTCCCCTTCAAATGGGGCGAGTCTCAAAAAGAATCTATGCAGCGTCTAAAGGATGCTATATGTACTTCTCCCACACTCTGGCACTTGGATTATGAATCCGGTCGGGAAGTGATCCTAGCGGTTGACACATCTATGATCGTAGTTGAATATATCCTTTCTCAAAAAGGTGATGACGGGAAGCGGTATCCCAATCGCTTTTGTTCTATCAGCCTTACAGAAGTTGAGAGCCGCTATTCACAAGTGAAATTGGAACTTTATGGGCTGTTCCATGTGCTTCGAGCAGTCTGGATATTCATCTTTGATGTTGCTAACTTCACAGTGGAAATGGATGCAAAGTTTGTGAAGGGTATGATAAACAACCCGGATCTACAACCCAATGTGACCATCAATAGATGGATTGCTGGCATCCTGCTCTTTCATTTTCGTCTCATTCATGTTCCTGCTATCTGGCATACCAGGGTAAATGGCCTTTCCCGGCATTCAGTCTTGGGTGATGACCCTCCAGAGGAGGATGACTTCAAGGGTTGGCTAGATAATACCTATTCCTTCTCAATTTCACTTCTTAATGAATGTGGTCCTGCCTTTCCAGGCATCGCTCACTTCTCTAGATATTCTGCTGGGTCTACCTGCCACATGCATGGATTGTCTATCCTGCTTAACACAGCACCAGTACTGGACTCTCCGACCCCAGTTATCCTGAGATCTTCAAAAGCTCTAATTAAAGAGTCCCAGATTGCTCGTATCCAGTTATTTCTCAAGACTCACATTTGACCTCCTAATATCACTGACTCCAACTACCAATCTTTCATCAATTCTGTCACTCGTTTCTTCTTACTGGGGAACACTCTGTACCGTCAAAAACCTCATGGCCATCATCAGTTGGTTGTTCTGGTAAAATGCCGTTACGGACTCATTCAGGAGGTTCACGATAACCTCGGGCACAAAGGTGTCTTTTCTGTCCAGACTCAGTTGCTCCTCCACTTCTGGTGGCCCATGTTGATCGACAACGTCAAATGGAACATCAAGACTTATCATGAGTGTCAAATCTGGCAAACTCAAAAAATTCACATTCTGCCCACTGTTTCAGTCGTGGATGGGCTCTTTCAAAAAGTCCACATTGATACTATGGTTATGCCCAAATCTGGTAGCTACCAATATATTGTTCAGGCTCGCTGTGCTCTGACAGCTTATCCGGAATGGAGAATGCTGCACTCAGAGAATGTAGTTGCTATTGCATTTTTCATTTTCGAAGACATCCTTTGTCGTTGGAGTGTCATCTCTGAATTGGTTACTGACAATGGCTCACCTTTCATTCAGGCACTAAATACTCTATCTGACCAGTATGGTATCCAGCATATCTGGATATCCCCCTATAACTCTCAGGTGAACAGTATGGTTGAATGGTGTCATTTTGATGTCGGGGAGGCCATTGTTAAAAGTTCCCTGGGAGGGGAGATTCACTGGCCGCTGACAGCTCACTTCATTTTTTGGGCAGAGTATGTTACTATTCTGAAGTTGACTGGACTCTCTCCATACTTCATGGTGCATGGAGTCGAGCCCCTCTTTCCTTTCGATCTGGTGGAGGCCACATTTCTTGTTCTGGCTCCTGATTCTGACGAAGTTTCTAGTTCTGACCTGATTGCTTGGAGAGCCTCACAGCTCCAAAAGCATCAGGAAGGTATCAAGTCTATGCACAGAAAAGTCTTTGCACTACAGTTCACATCCTTGAAGCAATTTGAGGTGCACTTCAAAAACCAAATCTGAGACTATGAGTTCCATCCTGGCGATCTCGTCTTGGTCCAGAATACCCAGATAGAGAAAGAGTTAAACCAGAAGACAAAACCATGCTACTTGGGTCCAATGGTGGTTCTTTAAAGAACTACTGGAGGATCTTACTTACTAGCAGAGTTGGATGGCGCCATCTCTAGGTCGAGGTATGTGGCATTTCAGTTGCTACCTTACTTTACAAGGACGAAGATCACGATTCCGGTATCCGGTCTCACTGGATTAAGTGATACAGAGTTGGATGATTTTGAGGCTGAGGACGATGTTGAAAATGATGAGGAAGATGAGGAAGCAGTCTCTCAAGACTAGCTTGCCTCCACAAAAACACAATACCCAATTTCCTTGACTCTGTTTCGCTACATATCTGCTTTTATCCCAGGTTTAGTCTGGTGACCTATATCTCATTCTGGGTTTCGTCCAGTGTCTCATAACAAAATAACGCTAAAAGAAACAAACAACAGACACTCATATGATAACCTCTCTCTCTCTCTCTCTCTCGCTGCTCCTCCCTTTCTCATCATAAAACAACAAAAAGTTCTAAAAAGATGAAAACAAACAAAACATATGTATACTCCTTCATCTTCAATCGATGAACTCTTCTGCTTTCTTCACTCGCACAGAGACATACATTGTGCACTTTGTTTTTGGCCCAGCTTCAATCCAATATCAACCAGAACTGGACTCTTACTATCCGGTAGGGGAAGAGGTTGAAAGATGAATGAAGAAGACAAATCAAGTGGAATCTCGTCACTTGGTGTTATGTCTTAAACATTCTTTTCTGGACTTATTTCATTTCTTCTTTCCCTTACTTAGGATCCAAGTGGTTTGGACATGGACACAGACACAGATGACTATTGTTACAACATGGACAGTACAAGTACACTACATTTAAATGGCGGCAGCACAATGACGACTATCTATGGCCCACCACCATCGATTCTCTGCTCCCAAGTCTGCCAGATATGCGCCATCTCTGCCAGCGCGCAAGCCATCTTGGCACCCACTTCCACCATCTGCGACTCTGTCCTTTTGAAGTTGGCCTGCCATTGGAGCATGTCAGCCTCCAATCACATGATAGTGAGAAGGCCTTGCTTCCATGGCGTCACCTGCCTGTATTTGTGCATGACAGCACACTCAACCGGTTGCTTCTTGTGCAGTGCCTTCTTCACCAGCTTATCATTGGAGTTTTGGACGATGATCAGTTCATCATCATCTTCTGGCGTGGGCGTTGCTAGTCACCTCAGTTTCGATGAGTGCACTGTCAACTCGTTAGCACTGCCAATAACTCGTTACCCGGTCCACTTACCCAGTGCTTTCCCCTTGCCCTTCACCTCTTTCTGGTTCACATGATTGTGCCCCTGCAACTTGTTGCACTTCTCCTTGAGGCAAGTGCACCATAGGCAGGTGCAGTTGGGAGGGCCTTCGCATATAGCAACTGCCTTGGTGCACTTGATGCATGGGTCGATGTGCTGGATAGTTCCCAAGTATTTAGTCGGCTTCATCTTTGCCAGACCTTCATCTTCCTCATCCTTATCATCATTGCCCTCATTGTTGTCCTCAATGACGGGGCAAGCGTGCTATTCATATCAGTTAGTATCCTACCAGAGTTGAGTCTGGTAACCATGCACCTTGTTCCAGACTGGACGAGATGGTCCAGCCCCTGAGCCTTCAGCAGTCATCACTGCCCTTGGAAGAGCCCTCATGATGACGACCGCCTTCTGGCTGATCAACTTCTCCACCGTCATCGCAGTGTTGACTGGCAAGGTGGTCTGCGCCTTCACTTGTTCTTCCTCCTCCATTTGTTGACGCGCCTTGTCTTCCTCTACCTGGCGATGGTGAGCAGCGACCTCTTTGCGCCATCTGAACACCATCTTCTTGACCTCTTGCATGTTAGCGACGACTCACCCTTCGACATGAGCTTCCACTCCGACATCCTGTGCCTGGCACAGGAGAATCTGTACTTCGTTCTGGGAACCAGATCAGTGAGCCGAACGCATGCAAGGACTTCAACCACGTACCACGACCTCTGCCCTGATCCCACTCCACCAACCACATCTCTTGCTCCTCGTGGAGCATCACATTGTTGTCCAGAATCAAAAGGGCAACATCGCAGAGCCGTTCGCCAGCAATCTTGAGGGAAATTGCGGCCTGGGCATGCGCCAAGTTCAGGTCCTCTTGAGAGTTGAGGGTGAGAATGTTGTTGATGGTGGACATGGTGAGAGTGGGAGTAAAGATGGTAGATGGGAAGGGAAGAGAAGTGTGGTAATGCGACGCGTTGAGTTCTGCCATTGTCATGTTCCAGGGTCCACCATTTGCCGAGTCACATGACTGACTGGGACAGTCAGAAGCTAAGTCCACTGTGGATGTGGGAGCTTACTGCTCCCTACGTTTGCAGACATTGTTCTCCCCATCTCTCTAGGTCATATAGCATTCTACCCATCCCTCAAGATGTCTCCCCGTGTCCCCATGTCTATCCGCTCATGATCAAGTATGTATTTGTTTATTCCGGTACCGGACTAACACCGGACTACATATCCAGTATACTATCTGGTCATACATCTGGTCACTCGTTCTGCTTTCTACATTTTATTTTTATTTTGTTTCTCACTTACTCATATAGACTTATCGACCACCGTATGGACTAATCAGTCTTCGTATGTCCACATGGTCCACAAGCTCTTTGTACATTTATTCTCTCTATTGAGTTCAGGTCATATCTCATCTCACTTTGTACCTTGATACCACCGTCACCGGACTCAAGCTGTCACTTATATTCTAACTTCATATTTCATTTCTTGATACTGTTGACAGTTGACTGACACTGTCACTTTATTTTCATCCATACCTTACTTAGTCGCAGGGTATGCCCAGACTATAAAAATCTTGTACCTTGTTTCAAATGGATAGGTTTTTGCACCCCATTGTTTGTCTCACTAAGTGTCAGACTCTATCGTTGAGTCTTTGTGATGCTTTCCCTCATTGTTTGTCTTTTGTCTTTGTTGCTGTTTGTTCTATCTGCCATATCTGGTATGCTATCTGGTACCGGAAACTATGCATCTGCTTCACTTACAAGTCTGGAATCAACTGGACTTGTCCATTTGCGCTCAGGTCTTCTTGTAGCAACACCATCTCACTCTACCAACCTTACCAAGGAACCCCTGGGACAAGTCTAACTCGCACCCACCACTTTTAACATCACCCAACTTTTTATCTTTCTTATACCAGGTGGCAGCACTGATTAGCATAGCCTTGTGACAGAGATTAATAGATAAGAAGGATGAGGGATGAGTCATAAGGGTATAGCCATATGACATTGTAGGAGCTGACTGCTCCTTATGTTTGCAGAAGCCATTTCTGGGTCCTTTCAGCATTCTCTATCGTCCTTCAAGATATCTCTCTATGCTCCATGTCAATCTGCTTGTGATCTTAGTCCAGTTAGTCCACTGGTTCAATCTGGTTAGTCCAGTATTTAGTCCGGTATTTTCCAGTTTTGAGTCCAGTTTTTCTGCTATTTCTCATTTATCTTCATCTC
>JBBPTW010000479.1:0-13319 GCA_038094575.1 Phylloporus cf. nigrescens
CTTCCCAGAGCACCCACTCCTCCATCACCAACTCCTGTCATCAGGACCAACCCCTTCCCTGCTTTCCAATGACCCAACACTCCTATTGTCCCCACTCTTAGACCATCCCCTCCTCATACCATGTTCACCAAAGCTACCAAAGTCCACATCACTCCCCTCAAGCACTTTGATGGTGACCACACTAAGGCTATTCCATGGAGTAACTCTGTTATCTTCTATCTCACCATCAACAAGGATATCTATAACACTAATGAGAAGAAGATCATCTTTGCCCTCTTCTATATGACCAAAGAGTCAGCTGCCACCTGGGCAAACACCTTTTGACAGAAGAGCATCACTGGCACCACCCTTACCTTAGGAACCTTTGATGACTTTACCATCAAATTTAACAAAGCCTTTGAAAGTGGTGATGTTATCATTGCTGCCATCTCCTGGTTGACCAACACCAGGATGATCTATAACAAGTCTAAGAGGGACTACAAATCCCCCATCATAGAGTATAACTCCCTATTCCAAAATAATGCCAATCAGGCAGCCATTACTAACAAAAATGTCCTGACCTCAAAATGGTCCATATCACTAGAAAACTCCTTTTCAATCCTGATGCCTTGTCCTGCCACCCTAAGCTTCACCCTGACAACAAAACTGACAATAAAGGGACTGTGTTACTTCCCTCTTCCCTCTTTGTTTGTGTCATTGACACCACCCTCTCCAACCATATCATGTCATCCTTCAAAGAAGACCCCCTTATTCTACAAACCCTTCAAGGCCTTAGCAAAGACATGCCCCTCTCCCTTTGCTCTCACCTCAGTGACTGGCAATACATTGATAGTATTTTAACCTACAAAGGCTGTGTCTATGTCCCACCCAACAAACTCCTCTACCACTTTATCCTCCAATACTACCATAACCACAAAACTGATGGCCACCCTGGCTTCCTAAAAACCTGCCAACTCATCTCTGCTGAATTCTGGTGGTCAGGACTTCCCCAATATGTCTGAAAATATATAGAAGGCTGCACTACCTGCCAGTGAAACAAAACAAACACCCATCCCATCATCCCTCCTCTAATTTCTATTACTTCCTCCTGCACTTGCCTATTCCAACAGATCTCCCTATCTCCTCAGGCTTTGATTGTGGTGGACCATGGACTTACTAAGGGGGTAATTCTTTGCCCCACCAAGAAAACTGTCACTGCTGAAGGAATTGCCTCCCTTTTCTTCCACAAAGTCTACCTTTACTTTGGCATATACAACAAAATGATCTCAGATTGTGGCCTCTGGTTCACCTCTATGTTTTCCAGGGAACTCAGATGCCTCCTTAACTATGACCTTTGCCTCTCCACTGCTTATCACCCTCAAACTGATGGAGAAACAGAATAAGTCAATCAAGAGGTCAAAACATATCTTTGCATCTTTTGCAGAAGCAATTCTGGACCTTGGATAGATAAGATCTTTTATGCCAAATTCACTCACAACCACTGTCCTTACTCCATCACCCACAAATCACCCTTCTATCTCATGATAGGCTACAAATCCTGTGCTCTCCCCTTCATCCTTGCAGAAACCACTCTCCCTGCCATAGAAACCCATCTCAAAGAACTCTCTGCTGCTTGAAACAAAGCCCTTGCAGCCCATAAACTTGCTTGCCAAATTATATCCTCCAGAAACAAATAAGGCTTCACCCCCTTCTCCAAAGGGAATAAAGTGTGGCTAGAAGCCCACAATCTCCACCATTCTGTGCCCAATCCAAAATTTGCCCCTAAACAAGAAGGACCCTTCCTTGTCACCAAGGTCCTATCTCTGATCACCTACCAGCTGCACCTCCCTAAAACTTGGAAGATCCACCCCATGTTCCACACTTCTCTGTTATTGCCATATCACAAAAATGACATACATAGCCCAAACTTTCCTTCCTCATCACCTGATTTTATCAAAGGGGAAGAGGAATATGAAATAGGAAAGCTCTTGCACCACCATGGAAACCTGTCCTTCCATATGTTTCTGATCTGATAAAAAGGATATTCTGTTGAAGAAGACTCCTGGATCCTCAAACAGAACTTGAAACATGCCAACTCTGCTCTCAATGATTATAAAAATCTTTACACCTCTGTCTTTTCCCCTTTGTTCTCTCCAAAAAACAATCACCCTTCAAAAACAACCAAACACCTCAGAAAATAAACAATGTCTCTTGCCTCTTGCCTTTCTTCCAGCTCCTCTTCCTCTTCTCTCTCTTTATCTACTTTACCTTTTGAAAATTCTATGTTAGTTGCTTTGCCTTCACCCATAGCTCATACCCCCTCAGACTACTCCATCATCTCAGTTGACACCCCTATCTATGGGGAAAGCCTTTGAACCACTCTCTTCCTTGACCAGGACTATATTGATCATCTCCACTCATGCCTTGCCAATGCCTCTTTTGCCATTTTTATCCGCTCCCATCTGAGCATAGCTTCACTCCTCTATGCCCTCTATCTCTCCTACCTACAGAATGAGTGACACATCCTTCTTTCTCAGGAGTTAAGGCAATGAATGCCTACTGCCCCTGTCTCTTATCAGATTGAAACCATCTATAAGATTACTTGAGGTCACCTCAACCTCTCTTTTTACCAGCTAGGTATGGGTGAATTCCTTGATTACCTTCATTGCTACCAAGAAGAGATGGATAAGGCTCTTATTCTCTGAATACCTGCCCCTCAAATCCCATCTCCTGCTCCTACCATGTTGTCTACCATTCTATCCCCCACTGAGACTGCTGCCATTAACCAAGCTGAAGCCTACTGGACTGGCAACCAAGGCTTCACATTCCTACTTCCTTCCCACAACTGTTATCATGAGGCCTGCTTCCACTGCCATTGCCTGGAACATGTTCACATCAACTGCCCCATATATATGTGTTCTAGCTGTATCAGGAACACCCCTGGTCATCTCCAAAGCCATTGCCCACTTTGTTGCCCTTCTCCTCTACCTTCCCTATTAACCTCAACCTCTTCTTCTCACTCTTACCACTCTGCCCAGATCTCCACTAGAGATTGCTTTGCTCCTCATCCTACCCACCATTATAGCACCTCTTCCTGTCATGCTCTGTCACCCTTTGATAAACCTTTTGACAAAACTACCAAGGCTAACATGACTGGCTCTTTTAGTCCCTTTTACTCTCAATTGTAGAAATCTTTGTCACAGACTTGATGTACTAAAAGGATAATATTACAACTTGTTCTTTTCTTTTACCTTGACTATCTTGTGATCATCTCATCGGACACTATTTCAATTCACTGATGACTCATCATATTCCATTTGCTTTGTCATTGGTCAACCTGCCCTCATATTTCTCTGATGTTCCATTACCTTCTATGCTTACCAATCTTTACTCCTTGATGATTCTATGACTTTTCTTGGCTCAGGTATATAAACCTTCACCTCATACCTTGTACTCTAAGCTAGAGCTCCTTTGTATCTCCACACCCTTGGAATACATTATATCCCTGAACCTCTCTGAATGTCCTCTGGGACTCCTTTGAATCCTTGAACCCTTGGTTGCCCATCAAGGATCCTCTTTGCATGTCTTCATCCTACACTTGAGTGGAGGCTTACCTTGAATCTCTGGCCAACCATAGAATCTCTATTGGTCTTTGTTCTACCATCAAGTGGATACTTCTCTCAAATCTTTGATCCTAGAAACTCTTATGAAGGCCATGCTTGTCCTTACCCAGGCCAAGCATAACATATGTAGCGCTTGGCTTTTATATCTTGCCCCCATCAAAAGTGATTGTCAAGTGATGATACTAAAAAAGGTACTTTTTTACAGATAGACTGAGTTTCATGACCTCATTTGAAATCAGTTTTGATGTTAGTGTCAGTGATAGTAGGTCATAGCTGCTATTTAAGCTAGACACCATTTCTTTGAATTCCTTTGAGTCCACAGTGGATGGTGATATTCCATAGCATACAATGTACTACATGAGAGCATAGTCAGCCTTTTTTTTAACATGGCTTATGGGGGGTGCTAAAACAAATTGGCAGTGATAATAGCAACAGTTTCAGAAGGCTTAGGAACAATAGCATTTGGATCTATTACATTGTCTGACATCTATGTATGCAAGAGCAGCCTCATATAGCCTAGTGAATGGACAATTGCACTTTGAGACATATGTTAATACATGCTATCAATTTCTTGGATAAGTCCAACTTATCTTGCAGCCTCAACTTCCTATACATCAGATCCAGGTAATTTTTTTCTCTTTATCATTGTAGTTTTTTTTTCAGCAATTATATGAAATTTTCACAAGGAGTGATAAAGTTTTACCTCTACTCTTACAGCCATCCTCCATCTCTGGTAAGTCAATGTAATCTGGGTCCTCAAATATTTTCATATCAAGTTTGCCAGTCTAGGAAGATCAGCTTTCATTAGTGCTACCAATTGAACCACAGAAAGCTGGTTCAATGCCAGGTATGTCTGAATCAATTCTGAATGATGCAGAGTTTTGGTGGACAGACATGCTTGGAAGCTATTATTATGGTGAGCAAGTGTTTGTATAGCCCCCATTATTGTTAGTGATGTGGTTGTAGTTACAAGATGGTGAATGTTCTGGTATGTCTGATTTAATAAGGTCATAAAGCCATTTCAATAGAATTATGGAGCCTGGAAACTTTATGAGATAGCCTGCAAGGATAGTAATAACTTTGGCAAAATTGGATTCCTTTTCTTTAAATACAATGGGACCATCTTGGCAGTGTCCTAGTTTAACTTCAAGCTAGTGGATAACTGCTCCTTCAAGTCTGAAGCCTTCTGTGTTCTTGCCATCCACATCAAAGAAGTTGAAGCTGTAGGTGTTATGGTCCTCCAACTCTTTTTCCTACACTCAGTGCTATGTAGATGCACTTAGTTGCTCATGACAACTCTAGATAAGTCATTCATAGATACCGAGGTCTAGATGACACTACAGACTCATAACTGATGCCACTGGCATCACATGACTTATCTCCAATTAGATATATAACATCCAATAACTCCTATGAACTCATTATGACTCATGAGCATAGCCTCACATGGTCCCATGCTTTTCTTTCATTTGATATGCTGCTTGACTATGCATCACCTCACCTATTTAATCTCCATTATTCCTCTTATCTATTTCATAATGCCACACTCCTATGCTGCCACATCTTTGATAGATGGTAACTTAGTTACAGACAGCCTCTCACAGCCTTCTTATCTATGACTCATACTGACTCCCTATGTACTGCCTTGATAAGGACAGCTTATTACTCTATATAGTATATAACATGTATAAATAGTACCAAACATGTACAAACCACTAGATAATATATAAACCCCTAGAGCCCAGCTGGAATCCCCAGTCTGGTTCTCCTTGTTCTCCTCCTTTAGTGAGAATGCAGACTAAAGCCCCCACATCTCTTCCTTTATATCTACCTAGTAGTAGGTCTGCTGGTTGCTTCTCTTTGAGGACTTCTTCACTGAAGTGCTTCAGTAGATTCCATCAACCTCAAACAAGTGGGAATGGTGTCTGGAAGGCTTTCACAATAAACTTGTAGTTTATCAAGCTTAGCAGATGTTTTACTCTCTATTGTATGAACACTCTACTGGGTTTGCTAGTGGGAAGTTGGAGGAGATCAATGTATTGAGTCAAAAATTCTTGGTTACAACTAGTACATGTCCAACTGTCTTGCTATGCAGCTAAGTCCAAAGCCTTTGGAGGCTCTGGGCTTATGGGATCATGTCCTATATGACCTATTTTACTATGATTTACACTCCTTAGAACACTTTGCTGTTTTGACAGGTAAAACATAGTGAATTACAGGTGTAAATCAGGTATGATAAATTTATACCACCTACTTTCACTGAGCACTAATATTAGTGAGGTGGGAATGGAGGCAATCCATATAGTTCTGGTCAAGGAAGGGGTCTTGTTGGAGGAATTCTTCATAAGTGGAGATATTGACAGAGATAATGATTTATTCAAAGGAGGTAGAGATCATAGGATTAGATAAAAATAAAGTAGACATAGTTTCAGAGGTCAATAAGATAGAAGTGGTTAGAGAGGAGGGAAAAGAAATAGAAAAGATGCAAAAGACAAGAGACATGTTTAGTTTTTGAAGTGGTTGGTTCATTTAGAGCAGTAGGTTTTCAAAGAAGGTGAGAAAGGAAAGATGGAGGGGTGAATGTTTTTATAGTCATTTAAGGCAGCACTTGCATCTTTTAAGTTGCATTCCAGAATTCAGAAATATTTTTCAACTGAATATTCTTTCCATTTGATCAGGAATATATAGGACAATTGAATTCTAACTGATGGAGTAACTGACTGAGTAAGTTGACCAACTGATGAACTGACTAAACTAATGAACTGATAAATTGACTGACTTTATTCCAAGAAATGTTTTGGACTTCAAAATGCTACTAGAGGCTGTCCATCAAAGTTTTCCTCTACTAATGTTCATTATGCCATTTGTTTAATCTCAAGTTCCAAGACAGAGAATGTAGTTCAGGTGGTCAAATCCCTCTTCAATATCACCAACCAGTTCCTCCACCCTAATTCTATCTGTTACCATCTGTAAAAGGCTGGTATGAAAGCTGTAGTGAAGATCAATACCTTCCTCTCTCTATCAACATCATAAGACTTATTTGAACTATGCATATGCTCACAAAGTCTGGATTGTGGATAATTGAAAAAGGGTGATTTGGTCAGATGAGACTAAAGTCAATCACTTAGAGTCAAATAGGCACAATGTGGGACATTTACCAAATCCCATTGTAACAGCCACCAATTGTAATGCGTATGATAATATTATCACATGACTTGGTTAAGTATACATGACTTGACAATATCATCACAATCAATTGCAATGCTCACCATCAAGTTCCTTCACCTGATTCCCTCATTGATATCATCCACTATTGCCACTATGACCCATTGAACTTGTCTATATTGTGACAAATACATATCTCTCTGTATTTTATGCCAAAATCCATAGAGAAATGATGATGCAACATTTGCAACAAGGAATTCAGTATGCACAGTCTTGCATTACATCAGTACTTGTGCAAGAAGATCACACAGGATTGCCTAGAAGGCAAGAGAGTTGTGAAGGAGCTGTGAAAGACAAAGAAAAGAGATAAAAATATCCCCTCTGATAAGCCATAATTGTTCATGTATAAGGATCAGATGAGAACCAAACTGTTGGAATTGTAGCAATATATATCATTTTATAAGTATATTGTCCACTCAATGACATATTTGATGCATTTCAGTAGCATTCACTGTGGATTATAATCCTACACATTATAAATATTTAGTATCCAGTTTCCAAATTGACTATATAAACCTTGATGCTCATAGGTGCAACATTGTATATAAAGGAGTTGTTTACTTATCTGGTCCAGCCAGAATAAATTGTGTTGCTGATGCTCAAGCAAATGAATATGTGATTGACAACATCAAGGTGGAGTATCACCCTCACAGCAGCTGGGCTGACCAAGTCCACCACTTTGTGAATTACAAGTAAGAACAGACTGTGAGGTCTACTGTTCCATGTAACTGCAAACCATGAAAAATCTTTTGTTCTCATCTTGACTTCAAGGTTGCAGAACTGGCTTTTCATGGTATACTAAACAAGGATGAAACCAACTGCCTAATCAACCTTGGTGCAGTGTGCATTGACAGGGACAGAGAGCTTTACTCTTACCACACACAAAAAGATTTAGAAAACATGGTCTAGTCTTGAGCATTGTTATATGTACCCCTGTGGTGAGAGGCAGATGAGGTGGCCCTTCTTGAGGACAAAGTCATCCTTCAACTTAATAGTGTGATCCCACAGTTTGTGTGTAGGCATCTGCTTGAAATTCTTTTTCTCAAAGACATGAAGAAATTTGTGAAACTCTGGAAGAACCAAATCTGCAGGTGCTGGGCCATCCTTGGTTTCCTTGACCAAGCTCATATTTTGTAGAGCTGTGTATGCATCAAAGCAGTCTTGCAATGACAGGCATCTACACTGTTTAGGGCAGCCAGTCATATGGACTGCTCCTGTAAGCCAGTTGATGCTAGGGTTGTGAGCTTTCAATCATGCATATCCTAAGATGAACACATTCTTTTCCAGGTCTGTGACTTCTGCTGTCATCAGTTCCCTGTGTTCCTGGTAGTCCATCACAAGTTCTGCCACATGTGTGATGCTTCCAGCTGAGTTTCTGCTACTGTCCACATTGTAGACTGGTATTGACTTTTCTAGTTTTGTGAGGGGGAGTTTATTCTCTGCCGCCCACTTTTTATCAACAAATATGGTGTTGGCTCCACTGTCCAGCAGGGCACTAGCCAAAATGAATGGTGCAGACTGATCATTGGCTGGCCAGAGCTTTATTGACAGCATCACTTCCTTCTGTGGAGCCACTGAGCAAATAAAAGCTTGTGCAGGGACTTGAGATGAGGGGATAGCCAAATTAAGCCCAGGTGTAATGTTCCTAGTGAGCTTCTAATCAATGGAAGACCTGGCTGATGGCAAATTTGAAATAGATATTATAGAATCAATATCTGAGTCTTCGTGATTGTCCTGTATTGATAAGCTCAAGAAGCAATTATAGAAGGAAAAATTGTAGGTGATTGATGGATCTGTGGCATACCCTGCAAGGTGACCAGATCCACTCAAAAACCCATGGGGCAATCCAAGGCAATGGTTTTGTAATCCTGGAACCATGCTCTAGCCTCATCAGGAGACATACCCCTTATGAATTGTTGCCAGCTCCGCTGCTTTTCTGATGGTTGGGACAAAGAGGGACCCCTGGTAGTACAGGCTTTGCCATTGCTGAGTTTAATGTTCTCCAAGGATGTAGAAGGCTGTTCCCATTCTAAATCAATACCAGCCTATGTGGTGGCCTGGATTCTTCTGTTGGTATTGGGCTTCCTCCCTGATTCATTGGTAGACTTCTTAGGTACCCTTCTTTTGCAATCCTTCTTGTGGCCTCCACCATGGAAGTGGCAATTAGGGCATTGGACTTTGGGTTTTCAGCAATCTCCCAGCTGGTGTTCACCCTTACAATTCAAGCAGAATGTGACCTCTAGTTCTTTGATGTCTGACTCCTGCTCTAGGTGATCTATGTCCATTGTATCTGGATTCCTAGCCAAGGTGCATGTAGGCTGTTCACTATGCTGCGCTGTTCTGGTCTTAATATAGCATAGCAACTGTTTTCAGGCATCCAGGCTTCAGAGCTGCTTCTTGAGGTCCATGATGTGTTCTTTCTGTATGACGACCATCGTGACCAACTCCTAATTGGTGTTTTTCTCTAAGAGCTTGACGAGCTGTGTCTCCTCATATCCTGCAAGGGATTCATAGGTCTTAAAGCATGTTAGAAAGGTTTCAATTGAGCCCGACCCTTGCCTGAGAGTAAAGATGGCCTTTCTATTCTATTCTTGCTCGTTTGATGATTGTAATTGAGAAGTTATTAACAGCTCTAACTGGTTCCATGAGAGTAATTCCCCCTAAACTATCTTCAGTAGTTGGAATCTAGCAAATACTTCTGCATCTCTACCTTCCATTCTCATTAGGATGGCATGTACTCTATTGACACTGGCTAACACAGAAGGGTTGGCTTGCCACCAGAAAAGGACACATGTCCACCATTCTTTGAAGATGCAGCCTCGTTTTCCATTAAACTTTCTGGGATTTGAAATGGTCTTGTTGAGCTTGATCTCACCAGAGATGGAAGATGCTGTTGTGCTCATCCCTGAAGCCCTAGGGATGGCATCCAGTTGTGCAATTGCTTGCTTAAGATTATCCTCCAAAAGATTGTTCTGCTCCTGGAGCATATGTATGATGAATGTTTGGTTGTGGATGAGTTTATCTCAAGATGCAGTCTGAGTGGCCTGCTCATCCAGGAACAACCTTAATTGCACTGCAAGTTCTTTTGTCTTTGGTAAGCTGTGAAGGGAAACCTGGCTAAGCACATTAACCAGTTCATCATGAAGACCACCTGCAGCTGTCCCACTTCTGGATAATATTGTTTATTACACTTTGAACAGCAGTGCATGCCTGGATCCTGGTTCAAATGGTCAGATAAATTATATTATTGAGTGAATCATACAGGGATTCTGATCCTACCATAATTTCATATTGTATGGATCTCTTTCCTTTTCCCTTTTCATGGTATGTCATATAGTTTGATTTTGGCATCATAGATCACCTCCAATACAAATATCTGGGCTGTAGAACTGATTTATTAGACAATGCCCTGTTATTGAATTTGTAAACAACTTCTGGAGCTTTTTAAAAAAAGAGTCAAAAAAAAAAACCCCTATTAAATCAATCAATCAAACAAAGATTATATTTTAAAACTTGTAAACTTACACTCAATACATGCAGCCTCAATGATATGTTGTTTTTCACACAAAACCAGCTTATTGAATGCAATGTGGGGGTAGAAGCTAAAAGCAAATTAAAATAATGACAGTAAGTAGTAATTTAAATGATAATAATAGTAGTAGTAAACTTACATTTGTCCTTTGAGATCTTGTTTGTGATAAAACCGCTGTACCGAAATCCAGGCTATCTTTGGTTTAGACTTCTGTAATAAAAAAAAAGATTATATCAGCACAAACAAAATAGGCTGAGAGCCTAGAAGATTGCAATGAAAATAAACACTTCAGATTTGATCATCTCAACTCTGATATCTCTTAGCTTGGCTTGCCAAATTTCATTCCTAAACCCTCTGATGCTTACTCTGCAAATGGTAACATTAGATGTTGCATGGTTGCACTACAAAAAAACATGATTGTTATTTTCTCTTACATGTCATCATTGTAAAATGTGTGTGATTCTGGACACATGATTGATATATAACCAATCAGTGAAGTGGACAGGAAAAAGAGAGATAATCAGCAATTATCATTCGTTATCTTATTAATAACTAAAACAAGAAGTTCATCAACCCCAGTTCAAATATTCTTATAGGTCTTTAATCTACCTGTGTATCAGTCACTAGTTGGAAATTGATTGAACTGCTCTGAAGTTGGTGAAGGGAGATATTTATCTGTCATATTGATCGATCAAAGCAGCAGGACAAAAGTGTGGATATGAGCTTAATTTAAGGAAACGCATAGTATAGTATAGGTATTTATATATCCATCTCTCTTTATATAATTATCCCTTTTAGGCTTGATCACATCAAACCTTGATGAATGAATGTATTAATAATAATAGTAGATTACTTAACAATATATTGATCTTCCCCTAATACATACATTATATTACATCAAACTCTGTGATCATCTCCCATGTCTCCAAAAAGGATAATGATGGTTCCTGAAAAGCCATGACATATATATTTGCCATTGGTTCATCGCTTCAAACATTAAATACTACCACTCTACTACTTCACATCCTATTGACATCACTATTTCTACCATACATACAATTTTGCAGCAACTCTCCAAAGTGAACATGGAAATAAAAATTCTATTTTCTACTTCAGATCAAGAGCACCTTTCTGATGGTTCATCTTTCTTGGTCCATTTCATGGACAATAATTCTACCACACCCTTATGATTAGAATTTGATTATTGGATAGATCATCTTAGTGCTTCCTCAAGCACAGATACATTTGATTATTGGATCAACCATCTGAGTTCACAGGACAACCCTGATGTTATCAATGAAGCTTCATCATCACCTTCCTCACTGGCACAATCTTTTGATGATACCTTATGCCAATTTTCCTCTCCAGAGCTTGAAGATGAAAATGGAAGCAATAATGATTCTATGCAAAGGCACACTGCTGCTGCTGCTACTACTACCCTAAAGCAACTGTGTCAGGATTATAAACATTCTGGCAAGTATTATTATTATTATATGCAGTCATAATAATAGTAATCCTTCTTGATTTATTATGCTAGATGAACTAGTAGAGCATCCTGCTCCAAAAAGACAAAGAGGAAGGCCTCCAAAACGAGGACAGAGGATTGCATCAAAAATAGTGGCAAATGCAAAAAGGAAGAATGGTGGATTCATAAATAACAATGAAGATTAGTATTTATATAGGACAATATTGGATATTCTAATTGCTTCTCTAAATGATTCCACTTGTTCCATCACTGCAAATTGGTGCATGTTCTAATGCAAAAAAAGCAAGGGAAAGTTCAACAAAGAAACACATGAATATAGAGATAAATAATAATCCACATTTAAGGAAAGCAGTAGTAGTACAACAAGGCATGAGTTATATTTATATTTATATTTATTTATTTATTTATTGTCTTTTTTTCAAACACACCCTATTACACCAGACCTGATTCAAGATGTCATGTCCTTGAAAATATCCACTCCTAAACGAACAAGGGGAAGATCATATAAATAAAAGAGAATTCGTAAACAAACAAAAAACACTATAGATATTGCACAAGGTAAGCAACAATCAACTGTTTATATTATATTATATCTGTTGCTTGTATGTACATATCATCTAACTTTATTGCTTTTTCAGTCCAAGGCCTGCTTTTTGTAGAGAATGGTCAGCTTACATATTTATATTATACATAAAGAATACTATTACTAATTAAGTAAACAATAAGCTGTGGAGAAGGCACAGGACAGTCCTGGAAAAGGAACATCAAGTGGTAGTGACCAAAATCAAATACAATCTGAGAAAGATCATGAATTGTTTCCCTGGAAACAACAAGCCAATTTAGGAACAACATCCACTCTTCCAGAAGTAATGTCTAGGCACAATACAGCAGATAAGCTTTATATTCCAAATATTGAAAGTCATATCCAGGCATAAATTCATTTTTTTCCATAGCTATGGTTCTTTCCTCTCCATTACTATGACATTCTGCATATGAAGACCTCTCATCTCTTGAGGACAAATGCTGGATCGAAAGCACTGTCGCTGACTTTTATCTTTCTTCCATCTGGCATGACATGCTTGGAAATGCACCATGTCACTTTGTGATGATCTTCTGTGACAGCCACAATCTTCAGGTCCCTCCCAAAGTCTTTGACATCTATAGGTGCACCCATTATATTCCTGTGAATGAACCATGTCCTATCATTCCTGTCACATTTCTGGTTCATGATCATCAAAGCTCTCACTTCTTTGCTGTCATATTCAATTATTGAACACATATAGCATATGTTCTGGAATGAAAGCTCAGTGACAACAATCACCAATACAATGAAGACTGGAATACATGAAGAGGTCCTGAACACTGGAAGATTATCACAGATCTTCACTACTGGAATGCAGGAGACATGGAGGATGTTATTGTGATGGCAAGAGATTGGCCACAAAATGGATACAATTGTGGACCAATTTCCTGT
>JBBPTW010000480.1:0-13309 GCA_038094575.1 Phylloporus cf. nigrescens
TGGTGTCCCAGAAGGACGTCACTCTGAGCTCTGAGCCTGCGGCAACGATGAGATCTATGTCCTTGAGCGCCACGAGCTGACGACAACCCGAGAGCACGTAACCGTGCTCGAGATGAGTGAGGAGGGACCGCCGAGACTAGTTCAGGGGTCGAAATATAGTACGAGTACCGAGCAAAGCGCGCCAGTCATCGTCCACGGTGGTTATGGTTGAAATGTTGACAAGCCAGTTCGTCGTCGCGTCTGGTTTAGTTTGGCCCATCCTTCTCAGGGACTCGACGCTACTGTTGAGGTCTCACATACTGCATCACGTGACCAGATATGTCAGCAGCAAGCTGAGACGCTGATAACTGACGATTCACTCAGAAAATGAAATATGTAGCATCGAGTATAGCACGCTTTCGTCTAGATCGTCTACCAGCCCGATCTGAGTGTGCTCGGTCGCCCACCATCCTAATAATCCTTACCAGATATATTGTGTGAGCATGTGACTACATAGTGTCATGCTACCGTGACTACGCTCTGCTTGTAACCTTTTTTTTTTAAGAGGTACTGGCTATGATCTTTCAGCAAGCACTTATTCTCCAGATGGCCATACATGTCAGGCATGTAAATATCTATTTTTTCTCAGGCATGCGCATATGTTGTGTAGGTTGAGTATGCTAACAAGGCCGTTGAAAACTCCAGGTATACTGTGACGTATCTCTGTCACCCTTTGAATCATATTCACAGGTTGTCGTTGTTTAGTACTGCGATAAGCCTCTGAGTCAATGACAGCATTGGTTCTTGCCACAGGGAAACTTGTACACTCAAAGCTCCTCATACCAGGGGTCAATCAATGTATCCAGATGGTAGGTAGGCACATCGGCATGGTAAGATCCTCACTTCTGCCAGCATTCTCCATCCGGACCCATCACATCTAGGCTACCACAAGACTCCTCGTGGACAGGCGCAATGTCTCAAATAGGGCCTGGGCCAAATGTTCTAATACCTGCGTTCCAATGAGAGAACCTACCGTCAAGGTGAGCCCAAACTCACCAAATCCTGTACAGTCTTTGGAATTGTACACAAGCTTCTCATAGCATCTTTCAGATTGCCTGGCTCTCTATGTGCGCAAGTGTATATGCTTTACTTGTCCGTTCAGCCATTTGGTATTAGCAACATTTTTGCAGGTATTGACAATATCATTGTACACTGTGGAACCTAGCAGCATTTGTGGTATTTGCCTGGTGAGTGTATGCTAACCTGTTGTTCAGGGATACCATGGAGCTGCCATCTGGCATTGGCAAGGGACAACAATTGGCCAAGACTGAATCATAGAAACTCAAACTCTTCAAGTTCTCTACATGAAAGGCAGTCATGAAGGGCGCCAGAATACTTGTCTTCTATTTTTCTGACCTTGCAGCAGTCCCTGACATTATCTCTCACATCTTTGTGAACTCATTGGAGAATTCAATTTGTACTCTGCTTGGTCATTTAATCTGTTTAATTCTTGATGAGCATCCCAGGTAGCAGTGGCCTTGCACTAAGTGAGAATGGGCAAGGTGCCAGGGCATGGTTCATGGAAAGATCAGTATACTAGTAAATGTTGATGAGGCCATCAAGATATTCTATTTATCATTGCATATCTGGAGGTTTGATGAGGACTAGGTCTGGACCATTCAATGAACATCCTATTGACTCTTCAGAGGAAGATGAAGAGTGGAATATTAGAAATAGAATATACAATAAATCACTGGATAGAAACTAGTCTAGTAATTACTATAAGAGGAATTTGTTATTGCTCCACCCATTTCTTCCATCAGTCCAACGATCAAAGGCCCGGTCACTCTGAAAAACAAAAGAAGCTCTCTGTCCCTCATAATGAAGATTGAAATGGGTTGTATGATCTGATTGGAAAGCAGTGAAGTCCCCACTGTTAAGTTTTAAGACCAAACCTGGCTCATGCAGAACCACTGCTCCACCTGTAAAATTGCCCAAGGCCAAAACCAAACAAAGATCTTTGTCACCAGTATCTCGGTGTCCTTGGGTACAAACATTGATATTGAGGACAAAGGAAATGAAAGGAGCCATGGGAGTTCTAGAATGGCCAGGCAATGAGTTGAGAATCTCTACCATGGCTTTGTGTTCTCCTGGCAAGTGGAGTTTAAACTAGAGTGCTATTAGTAGTGCAGAACTTACAAAAATGCATAACACACCCACCACATCTTCAATCCAACTGAATACGTCCTCAAATGCACAGCACAGATCATTATAGAGTTGCTCATATTCTTCAAGATCTTTTGAAGGATATGGGATGAGCTGGGTAATATTTGTCCGTGAGACATTTGTCTTTGTCAACATCTGTGGATGCACATCTGTAGGTGCATTATATCCCTGATTGTTTCAGAGTCAACTGTTTTAAAAAACAAAGCATTTGATTTACTTACACTGGTGGTATATCTGTTGTACCAAGAAAAATGGAGGCAGAGATATGGTTTATCATCACTGCTGCTTTGTGATACAAATGGAATATTCCCAAGGCAAGCCAGGAGCTTGGCATGCAAGGTCTCTCTGAGTTGTGCTGGCATTGCATTGCATACAAAGGCCATTAAACTTCCATCAGCATTCCTTATATCAAGCCCCCTATTTTTGATATTGTTAGTTCTCACATTTGTGCTGAAAGTTTACATACCCACTGAATGAGCTCATTGGAACTTGAATATATGTGTTGGATATCTTCTTGGACCCTTCTTGATAGAAGTCATCAAGCTTTAAGATAACTAAGTATAACAACTCTGTAATCAAAGGAATTTACTCACTAGCTCTTTGAGATAAAATGGATCCTTGGCAATCATTCCTTTGGAAGCTGCTTCCCTTTGTACATCTGTCCATTTTGCATTTTGCACAGGATCTGAGCTGCAAGGATTTGGAAAGTTCACAGCAGCTTTAGGATCAAATGATGTAGATATTATTGTAACTGGAAAGTGAAAAGAAGGGCAGTGAGCAGGAAGTGCAGATTGAAGTGACCCAGACAGCTCTGGCATTCCATCCGAGGGCAGGAGTGAAAGAGTGCCCAAGACAGCATTGGTAAGAATCTGACTTGATGCAAATACTTCCTTTGCATTACTTTCAACCTCTGTTTTGCAAGATTTCCAAGAATGCTGACTACGCTCAGGTAGTGCCAATGCTCTGGTTTGTCAGCCTCAACACAGTTCAGCTTCATTAAAAAGCCTACCTCATTTGAAGTCCTCCAAATATACTGTCAGTCTTTTTCAGATCTGCACAGTGTACAATACCATGGCCAGGTACTTCGATTTTCAATGGCATCATTTGTCTCATCTGTGCAATAGTAGGAATGATTACTGTTTGAATTAGCATTTGGTCTTCTGGATGTATTTTTGAGTATGATAGCAGGATCTTAGAAAAGCGCTCACCCTCCTTCCCAAGCTTGGGTTTTTTCAAAATCTCCCCAATAGTTGTAATGATCCTGAATGAAGCCTTGGCTACTTCAGTACGCAATCCACGTCCAGCAATGAGGACAAGGAGATAGATAGAACCAGCTTCAGCAAGTCGAGTATACTTCTTTCCAATAGCAACCCAATCAACAAAGGTTCGTTCCTTTGGTGCAAACTTCAGATGTACAACTTGTGCACTAAAAAGATCTTGTAGTGTCATGGGTGGGGTGACAGTGGAGCAAATGCTAATGCTCAATATGATCAGTGTCATCAAAGATAAGTAAAGAAAGACTGACCTCTCAGCCTTGAAGGCTAACTGGATGTATGATAGCATCACCAGAAAATCAAACCCTACCTCCTTACTCCTGAGCACGGAGCAACGCCACACAATGGCAGAGAGGCCTTGGTAATCCTTTGGGGCGTCCTGCTGCTGCTCGAGCAGGAAGAGTGAGTCATGGATTGACTCTAACCAAGGACATGGATTGTGAGATGACGACCCAAATCTGGCAACAGAAAGAGTCGCTAGCAGTGCTGATGCACCTTTCATAGAACCTGAGGCAATATAATTGCCTGCTTTCCACTGGGCAGGGACAGGTAGCCCATTTCGATGGCATGGCGATCGAGAGCGTCGGCGTCTACGGCGGCGTCTTTGGACATGGAGGGCTTGTCTTTCACCTTCAACTGCAGGACCATCCTGCTCCATGGCATCATCGCCATCATCGTATGCAGTATCCTGCGTCAAGAAACCATTAAAGCTAGCAGTCAGAATAGACTTAGAAGTTGGAACACCTAGAGCATACATCTACTTCATGCTCATCCTGCGCGGCGACACTGATAGCATCTGCGTTGCCACCGGGACCCGGAGTAGGGTCCTGTTCCAACTAGAATTGATGTTCGAATCAACGCTTGGAGAAAAGTAATGGAAGAACTCACCTGTACCTCGAAATCATCCGAGGAATCGCCCTGTTCCATGGCATTGGAAGCATTGTGTAGTCAATACTTGGAGTGAGGTGATGGGAAAGACTCACCTGTACTTCAAGTTCACGCTCATCCTCGCACTCATCCGGTTCCATGGCACTCGCAGAATCTGTGTCACCACCAGGGCTCGGAGAAGGGTCCTGTTTCAACCGGCATCGGCGCCATCAACATTTCAAAGTGATATGAGAACTCACTTGTGCCGCCGGCGAACGTTCATTCTGTTCCGTGGCGCCGGCAGTGTTTGCGTCGCGGTCGCGATCCACATTCTGAGTAGACTCGGACTCGAGCATCATGAGCCGCCATCTCAGTGATATAGACAGTGTGGTGGGCGGAAGGTAGTCGAGGCCTTCCAACAGAAGCTCCCGCTCCGAGTGTGTCAGAGCAATGGAGTAGTACATGAGGCCAGCGCTCCGACGTTGGCGTCTAGCTTCGGAAATGAAACCGGTGGCCAAGCGTGGTCTAACTTACTTACATAAGCTTATAGCTCGGAGTTAATACCATATTTATAGTAAATAAGCGAGTGCGGCACGCCGCACTCGCTCTACACAAATGATTCCTAATCGCGCGAATCTACTTGTAAACCCATCCATCTTCCGACATGCGAAGCCAGTCCCATCATCTCGTTGAGATCGAATGGGCCCAAGAAAGGTGGCTGCGTCGTCCATCACACTGTCACCCTTTGTACCATCGATGAAGATAAGGATCGACACACGAAAGAATACTAGCAGCGAGCGCGTCATCGTCTGTTTGTTGTCGAGTGAGTCTCGTTCAGGTGGCCCGACCGTGGATACGTACCAAATGGTCGCCAGGCAGCACGCGCAATCACGACCACCATTGTCCGATGGAGCGTGGTAGTTGAGGTGGAGCGAACAATAATACAGAGCCGATCATCGACGAACAACTGGTGATCAGTAACATGAGCCATACGATCCCCAAGGGACATCTTTCGAGTAAGCGCGAGGTCGCCCCAACCCAAGATAAGTGATGCTCGTCGCGACGTAAATAGAACGTCTAGCCTCCACGTCGTCTGCATGCGCAATCGGGATCAGACTCGTTCCAGATGTACAATGTACTCGTACGCACCATTGCCAGAACAAGAATCGTACGGAACAGCTCATCAAGCGCTTCGTCGCTGATGGATGGTGCGTAACGATAGCGGACAAGAGTCCACACCTCTCCCTGTGATAAGGTCTCAGACAGTTCAGCCGTTTCCTGTTCCACGTTACCGCCCTGACTTGTCACGTATTTCATCGAACGTGGACGAATGGACAGTAGTCTGCGTTTTCCGTCAGCACAGCGTGACGCAGATACATCTATACTGACACGAACCGACTCAGGGCTCTAGAAATTATGCCATGCTCAGCGAAGTCGTACAGATCCACGCCGGTCCATTCTCCTCTGAATTCTCCCGCATAGTCAAGAGGCGGGCTACGGTGGACATCAATATCGCTTGTGCCGGACAGAAAGGCATGATGAAAATACATACTCTTTCTCTTTCTCCCTCCAGACCTTTCTCTCAAGTCCATACTCGTTGGTTGTGCATACGATGGATTCGGGTTCAAGTACGCTAGTAAGGAGTTGGGCCCACGCGCATACGTAGTATGACTTGTAATATTCGCACCTGCTACGAAGAATGACACCTATCGTTTGTGCGTCCGTTGCTTCTGTGCTGCTGCACAAGTAAATGAATACCTCCTCAAGGAATGGCTTGTCTGACGAAAGTACCAACCTCGCGGCAATAATACTCGTATCAAGCGCTTCAGCACGGTTCATGCGGTACGGGGAAAAGTGGGTTTGAGGCTCCACCAAGGATTTGCTGCAGATAATGCACTGTATGAGCAGGTCGTCGCAGTCGCGGATCAAGACAGAACCTAGACAAGAGCGGATTCCACATTTCATATTCTTCCAAGGATTCTATAATGTCACCCTCTTCACAGGCTGTATGTTGAATGCCGAATTCACGTTCATAAGGCGTCACCGGTGTTTCAGTGACGTTCATCAGTCCCGCGTCTATCTGTGAACATGAGCTAGTCCTGTCTTTGCTCAGCAAGGTCCCGCCTTCCCCCGCATCCGATGTGGCCCAAACCAACCCGGGCGCTGGAAGTATTTTCTCAACCACTTGCGAACCATGCTTCGTTTTGGCGCGCCGCTCTCGCGACGCCATACCGTCTATCTGTTCAGTTTCATGAGCCGTCCACCGTGCCGAGGAGATTCTCAATCATACCGGAGATATTTCGGTTTGGGGGTCACAAAGGTTGAAGTGCTGATTTGAGTCGTCATCTCTCCGTATTCCCTCTTCCAGCTCACTGAAAATCCCATCAGCCTGCGTTCCAATGAATGACAGAAAGATGACAGACGGGGTTGTATTTGTATAACTTGCTTCGGTTCTCTTTCAACCACCGACACAGTCACATGCTCCTGTTCATCGTGATCATCAAGCTTCGACGAGATGCTTTCAGCTGTGTGCCCTTCAGGTGTCTGCGTCTCAATAGTAGAGGTAGCAATATCGGCCATGTTCTTCTCCATACTATCACGTTCCCCGTATTCTTGAGAACTGCCAAAAGAATTCGTTACTAACGTGACGTGGACCTCATAGGACGTAGGACAGGGAGGTGATGCATCGAGTTGGTTCCATGTGGTGTAGGAGTCGGATATGGAACTAGTAGATTGACTTGAAACCATCCCGATACGCTGGTCAAGAGTGGATCCTCCCTCGGTTGTGAGAGTCAAATTAAGTTGTTCATTCCTTCAGCCATGTCAGCCTGGACAAATATCGAAGCATAGCCACTCACGAAATTTCCTGATGCGTCGCAAGCGGTTCTTCAGACTGCATGAGAACAGCCTCGTCAACGTCACCGTCGTTTCTGGATCTTGTAACTCGGTGAGCCAAATCTCGTTCAACAACTTCTTCAGATTGTTGCTGGGACTCGTCGCCCGCGGCATCGGGGGTGTCTGGCTGTACGGATATGTCGGAAACGGCATCTTGGTAGCTTGGAGGAGGTTCTTTGCTGTCGCTAGGAACCTTGGTCACTTTGATGAGTCAGTGGTGCAAAGCATCACTCATAGGGTATGGGTGTTCGCCTGCCACTCGTAGTCATCGTTCACCTTAGCTGTACGCATCTGCATCCACTCTTCTTCCTCCGTTAGACGAGGGGATGCGGTGCTGGTAAATTGACCGCCAGAACAACCTACGCCGACAGTGGGATGTTAAGGGGGTTAGTGAGCTCAGTTTAGAGAGCACTCACTAATATCTACAGCCGGATCCATATGATTTCCGACGGACAGCTCTTCTGCAATTGACGTAAGTGGGGGAAGGTGCGGGTATATAAAGCTTACTATCTTAGTGAGTCCGAAGTTCGCTTTTCTCCTTCGAGATCATGGAGGACCCATGGGAAAATTAGCAGAAAGGTTGGGGGCATCGGAGATACGAACCTATCTGTATGGGCAGAGAACGCCGACGCGTGTTCTCTCTCAAATTCGACATCCTGTTCGGCTGCTTCGTGAGTTTCATTGTACCGGGCTGTAGCCTCCCCATCTCCTGGTTCAGACAACTCGATCAGAGAGGCATACATCATACCTGGAGACGGGTGCCCTGAAGAGTACGGGAAAAATCATGAAACGGCGTCCTATGTCGCAGCACGGCTAATTGGACGGGAATCAAAAAAACAAGGAATGGGGCGCGTGGGGTGACGACACTACAGATCTGCTTCATGTATTGCCGTCGATCTTGAGAAGAGCGTGAAAGCCAGAGAGCAATAGACGCACCGTTGCGAATTCGATAGATTATCATCGGAATCCGTAGACCGGTACGAATTCAGAATGTCCGCAGTGGGTGGACCATCTATGTCTAAGTGAGGTGACTCTGGTATCCTGTTTACAGCATGCCAAGGATTCGCATCTACTTCACTGTGACTGGATCATCAGCACGAACCGTATATACGGGAAGAATACTGACGCGGAGCATATTTGAGTTGACCCCGTTCGTTCTGCGCGAAAAGGAGTTTGAGGGGAATGATAAAGTTCGTAAGATGTCGATTCTGATCTCGACGCTGGGTCAACATTGACTGTATCTTCACTGTCGTGACGTGAGCTGAACTAGTTGTTCAACTTGTTGCCCCAGCAAGTGTTGCAAAGGAGCGTCGGTTAGCGGTATGGAAGTGTCATTATCAACTACTGACGAGATGTAGTGATCCGGGTGTCCGTGACAAATGAAGTGGTCTCATGCTCCCTGAGATGAACGTGAGATTTCTGAGTTTCCGATTAATGGACAACTACTCACGGCAATGTTCTAATATGCTCGGGGACGTGGGTAGCAGACACACTTATCTCGGCAGCTCCTTCGATCGTCTTTATCGGCAAGGGAGCCAGGTTGAGATATGCAGGCGGTGAGGACGGGGAGGACGACTTGCAACTTGCCAGACCGCCATCCTCTTCATCGTATCCGTTGTCGATCCTCCCTTGGAACGTTTCCTTTAACCTGGAAGAGGTCAATGGATCGCTAGGGCTCCAGGGGAAATGAGTATGACGAACTTGCCAACGCCTCCTGTGTAGTCGGACCTTCCTTCGTCATCTACATCTCCTTCCTTTTCTACCATGTCGCATGTCACCTTCACAGAGGCTCGCTCAGACTCATACCCCGCGGCCACAGTCGTGGCTCCTATTGCTGTTTGATACCGGACTTCTGTACTAGCTGAGTCACGCCCTAGGAACGACTTGCTCCTGCGAAGCGAGACGAAGTCGGAGGGTAAGAGACTGGAATCCCGAGCGAGCGCGGTGTCATCACTAACAAGATCCACATCTTCCAATGGTCGATCTCTATCTATCTCCAAAGACGAACTAGCAGTGCCGTCCCTGCAACCAAAGTTCACTTCGAGTAGTGAGCGAAATAAAATGAACCTACTCGAGAGCGGAGGAAGGTGTTGATGTGTTCCTCATAAGCAACATTGTCTCGGATGACTCAACAAAAATCCCCTGTTGCTCTTCTGATGGTGTCGTCCGCGCAAGCTCATCTTCTTGTAATTCTTCCTCATCAGGTCGGCGGGGTCGCTCTTCGTTACTACATGCTAGACCATGAGACGCTTTATCGACCAACTGAGTGGAACCAATGTCCACTGCTTCGCTCCTGCGTTCGCTCTCATCATCCAAAAAACAAGGGATCACATCTTGATTACTCACGGCGAGTCCGTATGTTTTACCAGTTCGCGCCTGTTAACACCATCTGCATCCTGCGCAGTCGCTTTGGGGTCGTCGTCGGCCAGTTTCCTGTACCCCGAGGCCAATACACTCGCGTCGAGATATTCGTCGGTCGGTCCTGCACCAATATCCGCGCATACATTGGCACTCTCCGTAGAGTAAGCAACGGTTGAGCTTGTCTGAACTGCCAGCGTCGAATCATCTGTCGAAGGGTTGGAGGAAGTCGATGCAGAGACAAGGTAATTACTTGCCTACGTCGCCATGTGAGCTGTTCGTCTGCACTCGCAAACCACTATCCCCCGGAAGAGGCATCTCTATCGCAGGGGAGCTGCAACTGATGTCAGCATACAACCCGGGTTGACCGACACATTATGCACCTGCTAACAGGGGTGTGATCTATTTCGGCACCAGCGAGGTCGTGTGTAGTCATAGCTCGAGTCCTCTCTGGAGTCACCCGGGAATCTGATAACCGGATGGTTGCGGCCCTCCCTGGTGTACTGCTCCGACCAACGTAGCCAGAATGAACCAAAGGTATTGGCTCCTGTACGAAGGTTGTATCATTACTTGCCCTGGAAGTACTGTTGGCCTTGCTGGCATCAGAAGTCCAATCCTCCCGACTTTCGTTGATTGTAACATGGTCCGATAGTTCTGCTGATCGATCGCCCATTGATGTTTCAGACGAGACGGAGGGTGAAGCCACACGGTTCTCCTCTCGAGGTGACGGAATGGAGTGGGAGGCATCCGAATGCACATCGCAGAAGATTTGTGCGCAAGTCTGGACGTAACCAGTCCTCTCTGCTGCGTCGACGCATTCAGCATGCTCGTCGAGAGGATCAATTTTCGATATCGGGCTATCTGCATCGTTTCTAAAATCTAGGTTAGCTTGACTTCACACTCGGAAGACCAGAAACAAACGAAGTTCCGATGGTTGTAACATCCGTCTTCCGACCATCTGGGTAGGATGAAGAACGGTTAGTAATAGTGGGCCGCTCTTGGACAGAGATTAGGACGGAAGGCGGATCTCGAGAGATTGGCTCTGTTTCCTTGGTGACTGGACTGGCACCAACTGCCGCTCCCAAGCTCGGAATTAGGGAAACTCCTGTAGGGGACGACTGACACAATTCAGAGCTGGACGACGTGACCAAACAAACGAACCCATTTCCTTGCGTTGAGGCAGATCGAGAACAGGATGGGGTGCTGCTGCCGGTATCCTCGTACGGTTGATTTGCACCCCGGAGAGCCGAAAGGTGTTTTCTGTCCGCTGTCCTTGCTGGTACTCTGAGTTAGACCCTGAAAACTGTCCCGTATCTTTACTGGAAGAAACAATTGGTTTGTACGTAGTAGTTGTGGCATAGCGCGCACTGACCTTGTCGCCGTCACCGATGTTACCGTCTGTCCCACATCCATACGCACTTGAGGCGATATCATGGCAACCTTACTCCCTTGCGACGACCTCGCATCCGAGCTTGACTGTGTAAGGGACGATTTGGCCTCGGCCTCCAATAGTGATGCTCCCGTGCGCTCCTCTGTAGCCCATTCTTCGCTACGCGCCAACAGTTTTCTTGCCTTGTCGCTCGGTCGTATGATGACGCGATCAACAGAGACACCCTAGGTCAGGTCGCTTTCTACCAACGTGTCGGCCTTCTGCTCACGTGACTTGGGAGCCCTAGTACTATCAGGGAACAGTTCTGCAGAAAAACAAACGAGAACCCACAACCGAGTAGCGCAGGTCGCCTGTTCTTGACTATCATTTCCCCTTCGAATCCTTTCACGGGCCTGCACCGCGAGCCCCAATCTGGCTTGTACCGACATGCTCTGATCTGAAGACATACTGTTTTCTTCGACCTGGTTGATCCACGTGATTGACCAGCGCCTGGTCTTGTCTAGACTCGACAATGGGGGTATGTTCATCGGCAGAACTTGGAGGAATTAGTCCATGTCGTAGGTCAGAGAACTCTGATTCGCGTACCTACTATGGACCCGTTGGACTCCATCATGTACCACCACGGGGGTCGAGTCCGAGTCTACTCAGAATGTGGATCGCGACCGCGACGCAAACACTGCCGGCGCCACGGAACAGAATGAACGTTCACAGGCGGCACAAGTGAGTTCTCATATCACTTCAAAATGTTGATGGCGCCGATGTCGGTTGAAATAGGACCCTTCTCCGAGCCCTGGTGGTGACATAGATTCTGCGAGTGCCATGGAACCGGATGAGTTCGAGGACGAGCGCAAACTTGAAGTACAGGTGAGTCTTTTCCACCACTCTGCGCAGTAAAAGCTGGATGGATGGTTCTTTATGGCCCGCAACGCAGTATCGAGTCAATGCGGGGTACTCGTCGCTGCTGTGTTTTGTGAGCACAGAGCACATGGATATCACGGACAGAAAGAAGAATATAGACCTCCACGGTGGTGGTTCAGGTCTGCGTGCCGTTCGGTGTTTCGTCACCACGTTGCATTGGCATTGAGGTGGTTGTGGACCAAGCCAAGGTTACGCGCCACGTGACCGACTTCGCTATGTGAGAAAAGGGATTGAGACTAAAAAAACAGGACCAAGCCTAGTCCGGAACGTGGGGTATATAAATTGATTCGCACCGTCCTCCACTACAGAAACCACAATAAAACGGACATAGTCCATGTACAATATGCCCGCCCGCCCGGACCCACCGGAAATGGCCTTGATGCGACCGCATGACTTTACAAGTCAGTCTTGCCTGACAGGCACCCCTAGGTACTATTTTCATCCGTCTTCGATGACGCGGTGAGTTCAGGCGACGTGTGAGCCTTCTGGCGCTTTGTGGGTGGTGTGGACGCTTCAGGTACGTCTGCCGTCTCATATCGGCGCTGCTCCTATTGATCTGCCTTGCCTCCAGCTAGTGGCTTCGTTTCGACTCGTTTCGAGTCGCGGCGTGTGCCACTCATTCGCCATTCATTCCACCCTTTCCTTCGTCCATCTCTCTTACAGTAGTCCCAATCGCTCTAATTGTCCCAAATTTCGCTCACTATCTCTCCTTGTTTCCAGGTCGTCCGGGTCGTCCTCGGGTATGGTACCTGGACTTGGTCCGGTTGATTTACTTGTCCTGATCACATTCAGGACGTTTCCTGGTGCTGTGGTAGTTGCACGGTACGGCCGTTTCACTCATCTGGCTTGACCTGAGTTGTCCTAGGTGAGTTCTCTATTTCCCCTCGCTCCGAACATCTGCGCTCGTGTTCTGACGTGTTTGACAGCTTCTTTGGTTGCCCCTGGCGTCCTCGTCCCTTCTGAATAGTCCCAACGCGTTCGCTCTGTCGCTAGTACGCACCTCGTTCAAGCTCGCCACCCCCGAGCCCGACGTCCGGGGCTCGTTCTCATACACGAATTGTTCGGCTGTGCAGCCGAACGATAGAGGCGGGTCCGGGGAATCTCTAGGCGTCTCGTCATCATCCTGTGGGATGCGCTGACACTTCTCGTCGACAGTCGTGGATCGTACGCACACCCTTGCACCCATCTCTTCCCCTCGATTGACCCGTTTAGCAGTGCCTGCACGCTCTCACCCTCGTCTTGTATCTCTAGGCCCATCTCCACTACTTCCCCGCTGATGTCTGCGTTCACTGGGTAAGTCCATACTTTTCATGAAGTCAGGGGGTCTCGCTCCGTCTTGTATTTGCACCTTGGGCTGTCCCGCCGTCCCTCTTCTCTCCTTCCCCTGGCGTTGTGCATGCAA
>JBBPTW010000481.1:0-13292 GCA_038094575.1 Phylloporus cf. nigrescens
GCTCTGAATACTCTGCTAGTCTTCTTTTAAGCAGAAACCACAGATGTTCTATGGGGTTGAGGTCTGGAGATTGGGCAGGCCATACCATTACTTCATATCCATGCTCAACAAACCACTCCTTGGCCCTCCTACTGGTGTGTTTGGGGTCATTATCCTGCTGGAAAATAATATCCTCTGGAGTTTTTCCATAAAACTCCAATGTTTGATGAAGCTCATCCTCCGGAATCTGTATGTAGAGATCAGTATCCATCTTACCATCAATCTTGCAAGCCACCCCAATACCCTCCCAAGTCATACAGCCCCACATCATCAAGGATCCTCCTCCATACTTTACTGTTCCTCTGACCAATCTGTCACTTAGGCCCTCTCCTGCTTTTTTCCATGCCCACTTCTTGCCATCTGACCCAATGCGATTAATTTTGGTCTCATCTGACCATATAACTCTCTTCCAGTCCTCCACAGTCCAGTTCCTATGGCTAAGAGCAAAGTCCATTCTTGCTCTCTTATGACGCTTGGTAAGAAGGGGGCATTTTTTCTTTACCACAGCCTTCATACCAGCTTTCTTCAGGTGATGGTGGATGGTTTGTGGAGATATGGACTGGTTCTTGACATCCTGAAGAGTAGTGGTCACCTGGATAGCATTTTCAGCCTTGCCAGTTCCAATAAGACGAATGGCATGGTGCATATCAGTAGGAGTTATGATGGAAGGACGACCACCAGTGGACTTGACAAGATCAGGACAAAGTTTAGACCTAACTCTACTGACAGCAGAGTGGTTTAGGCCAGTAGCAACAGAGATCTGATGAGTGGATTGACCCAAATCCAAGAGAGTAATGATTTGGTTGGTTTGGTCAATAGATAGTGATTTCATGATGATGGAAGTGGAAAAAGAGTAGTGTTATGGTTTGTTTGTACCTTGTTGAACTTGTTGTACATCACATGACCCATTGGTTATGTAATAATATGACAGAACATATTAATTTGATACTTTATTAAGTTAGCAACAAAACTGTTGTAATGAGTACCTGTCATCAATTGTTGAATATTTCGTTACTGAGAAAGAATTACATAAGCAATGTATATATTTTCGGAAAGCCCTTTATCATGGCTTTCTAATGATACCTAGGTTTGAGGATCTAGCATCAATATACCATGAGATATTAACCAATCTTTACAACTATAGCTAACATTGCAACAGTTTTGTTGCTTAGTGTACTTCATCCTGTAGTCATACTAATTAATCTACTAGGTCATGGACTGAAAGTCTGTTCAGTGCACTCTCACAATATACAAAACCTCATGCACACATACTGACCATTTCCATGTTTGTAACCTTATCACTATGACATCAACACACATCAACACTGCAAAAGCTAAGGTGTTCATGAAGACCCTGGCACTCTTTTGTGCATTACGGGAGCACAGCTGTTCATCTGACACAGCTGCTGAATACACTGACCCAGGTAATAATGGAGTATATGGTGGCAATGACTCTGAATTTGAGTCTGATGAAGATAAGAGAGACTCAGAGATACTGCATCCACCAGGTGCATCTGCACTTGTTCAGTGTCTTTGCCAAAGTCGTCACTCATGTCATGGTGAGAATTAGAGATACAAGGGTGCACTCATTCTTGCTCATAACCAATTCCATCAGCATTACATATCGTAAGGTTTTCTTCATGAGCAGGACAGCAATTACTAATATAAAATAGCTGCCAGTATTGTACATGAAAGGACCACTCACACCTCATCCTGCAAAACCTGCAAGAATATGACATCAATTATTTACATGCACTACTTGAGAATGACACAGGTACAATCACTGAACACAAAAATACTACCCTGCAAGGTGGTTATGGCCCACGTGTTTTATGTTCATTTATTGCATCACCAAGTGAACAAAAACAGCTCTGTCATATGTATTGTCATTTACAACTGATTATCACCTGCTAACTTGAACAAAGCATACTGGCATCACAGCATGAATGGTACACTTGCGCATGGGATGCTTATGCAGTGGGAGATAAAATGACCATCGACATATCATATATATGTGCCACATGACCTTCATGTATGTTTACAAATTGTGGTTATATATCGCAGTCCACACAATCACTCCCCACCAGCTCCAATAAACACGCCACCACCACTAGTTAACATACTGGATAAGCTACTATCTGATATGAGGTGGTGACTTGCTAATGCCACTCCCCACCATGTTATGCTTGATTCGGGCTTTATATGGGGATTGTGGACAGTGCTTGGCTGGGAGTCAGAGCTGAATCCAAGCCTTCTGAATCTTCACCCATCATTTGCAAATCTTGATCACCTCTGATAACTCATCTCACATGTCCACTTTCTTAAATTCCCCAATGGCACTGGCTTTGAAGGTGAATATATTAATTAGTAACCCAGATTTTTATTGATTCATCTTTTAGCTGTTCGTTTCCTTGTTAACTCAAATAAGGATATTGGTTAATATGTATAGTGTGCAGAGACTCATTCACTGTCAACCGGCAAGAAGTTCCAGCTCATAATCTGCATGTCATCTTGCATGTCACATCATTTGATGCATGCCACATGGATCTCAATTGATACATCATTTAAATGTGTCCATGGATGGCAAGAGTTTGAAATTGAAACTTGGAACAATTATCACATGAGATGTGAGTATTACCTATCACATACAATACAATTTATACTAATATATGATATACAGCTATAGTCAGCACTTATGCTTTCACCACAAGCCAAATAGCTAAGGCTCATTTTATTCTGTTTTCTCGAATCTTCAGTATTGCACAGTCTGATACCAGTCAACCAGTCATGTTCCATCACATTCATGGTCATGGTATTTAATCTGTTGTAGCAGATGGCCACAAAGGCCAAGGTCTAGATAAGTGCAATCATAGCAAAAATATATCATCATACTAACTGCAATATAGGTCTTGAAATGTTTTGTGTCTCATTGTGTGCTACCAATATAACACTTTGTAAATATAAACCTTCTTATCGACTCTGTGATCTTGACTCCTATGATCATCTCCAATGGATTTACTGGCTTTGTGTTGTCCACTTTCAATGAAATCTACATAAGCTTCGAAGTTCTGTGAACTCAGGTGTATATAATGCAATGCTAAGCATTGCTTGTTTCAAGCCTCATCCAGACTTTGAAAACACTCTAAGAATTATCCAGAATGGAGGAAAAAAGGCTAGAGATATGAATATTCTACAGAAATCTAACATCTACTAACTCTACCATAGCTTGGCTGAAAGAGAAAATTAATGACACAAAGTTTGCTCTATTAGCACTATACTTTCCAAAAAGTTTAATGCCACTAGAATTCTGGCAGGCCTGTCCAACAACAACAAATGATAATGAGCAAGCACACTGAAACATTAATCAAGACGAAACAAATCTTACACTTCTTGCTGGCATTATAAGAGGGCAAGAGTATGACAAGCAAGCTACAACAAGTATCAGCATCCATCAGGCATATGGTATTAATCCTTGTGACCAACCATCAACACATAACCACCATGCTTGTAGATCTGTATCCCAACAAGGTAAGCAACTATAATAAACAGAATACACAAACTTACTTCTTTAAAGCCCTTGTGCAAAAAAATAAGTCTTCTAGCACATTAGCACATATCAAAGAAGAGACAATACCAAACACTCCAACAGTTACAACCTCAGTGATCACATTCCCACAAGGATCCACCAGTATCAGCTCCCATAGCTCATTAGCAGGAGCCCTCAACCTTGACAGGATCACAATACCTAGTACTTTGACATCACACTTCACATATGCAGCACCACCTACCACAGAACTTAGTACAACAAATGAACAAGTTAGAACAGGGGTACCTCTTGACAATGCCATTCGACAACCATATGTCATGTCAAAGTACAGTACATTAGACAGGGCACTCAAATGCTAAGTATTAAGTTGTATCATCTACTGATGAATATCCCAATGGATAATACTTACAAACATGACAAACAAAGTGCTATCAGACCAGCTTCAGGGATATGTATGAATAATTTGGTCAGCACAAGATAAACAACAAGAATGGACTTACACCAAAGTCAGTAATATGGTATATAACAAAGCCCATTATCATGCAGGAGGGGAAAACATAGAGGGGCAAATGTAACAAAGAGAAGGGAGCAGAACGAAGGTGGGGAAAGCATGGAAAGAATTGAACTAGAGGCTTGCCCTTATAAGAGTGCTCTGGAACATAACTTGGAAGGTTCCAATTCAGCTGTCTCCACAGGACCCTCATGGGAAAGTGTACGAGGGTTCAGACTTTTTGTCAGCAGTAGGCACAGCTCACCGTAACGCTTCCTTAAGGTAACAGGTAACGCAATGTTGAGAATATCCGGTATTCTCTTTGCCGATTCTCATTCCCATTACCAGAATTCTAGGCCCTCACATGGTCACACGGGCCGCTTACACTATTCAGATTACTAGATGATCAGTAAGCACCTGACATCATAGATAAGAGCTTCTTTTGCCATTTGGCACTACTTATATCATGATCACATGATCCTTCTATGAAGTTCTATGGACTTCTTCTTATCTACTATACGTAGAATAGTCCAACACAGGTACAAACAAGTTCCTGTAGTATATAAACCTCGCCTCTCTGCTTAGGCTTAAGCAAGCAGTCTTTGACTCTTCTTTCGTATACTCAGTCACTCTCAGCTCTAACAAGCTACCCTCCCAAAACCACCCCTTACTCTTTCGCCCCAACCATCCATTACAGTGAGTATCCTTCACTGTACATAATCCTCTCCTGTTTGCGCCATTGGGACATATACTGTCTCAATAGGTTATGAGCCCTGCTCCGTCTTAAGGACGTCATTATTTCGCGATATGATGCCTTTTACCGACGAGCAGATGGTTGGTTGGGCTCAGCGCATTATTGGACTGATTTTGTTCGCCATTGTGCGACTTACCTTCTTCATCACTCCTGGAGTTGGTACAGATGACACAGAGGAGATTCTTAGGACTGCCCTCTGGGCTTTCCTTCGAAACCGGCTTAACGCCGAGACTCCTGATCCTATTCGGTTCTATACTACTGATCGACTAGGAACTGACCGTTGGGACATTCGCATCCTTTTTCGCAGATTACCTGCACCGGTTAGTACTTCTTCGGAAGACCCTGTGTCCTCTCCCCAGTCCTCTTCTCGCACCTCCGAGCCACAATCCCAGGTTGCTACGTCGAGCCCTAGCTCCGAGCAACAACCTGCTGTCGAGATCACTCCAGCAGAGGATCCTCCCCTTTTCACAAATCACGCACAGATTCTGATCGACGGCAACGTTCGTTTAAACGACGGACGAATCATCGAGAACGACACTGTCAGTCCAGGAGTACCACTTTTCGTACCCTGTCCTCTCTGTCGACAAGGACTCGAGCGTGGTGCCTACTGTTATCATGTTAACAGCACAGTTTTAAGGCAAGGAAACCAGAATCTTGCTGACCATCGAGAGTACCCTTTCTCTATAACCCCTCGTACCTCGTTGCGACTACCCTCTTTACCTCCGCTGTTTACTTCTCGATCCCCTACACCCGCTCCTCCTTATAATGCCGTCTCTACCCAACAATCCATACGCCGCTGAACCTTCCTACAACGGCCTTCGATATCAGAATCACAACAGTCCTCCAACCGTCATTCTTCTTCCGCAAGAACCGGGTCCGAGCAACGCTCCCCAGTTCCACACTGCCACCTTCTACAACCCCTATCTCCCGCAGGACTGAGAAATGAGGGACAAGCACATCCTACTAGACGACGAAACCAACGAAACTTTCTCCCATCACCCGAACGGGTGCTCATGGATTCCATCGCTCTTAGAAATGGGGGCGAAGGGTCCAATGCCGATTCACACCATGAGTCGGATGAGGAAAAATGAGCTAATAAGCTCATGAAGGATGGCCAGACCGGTTCAGCTGAACCTGGTCGAGACTCAGGTGAGTAATTGCCAACAGGTAGATACATTCACCTTTAAAGGTGAAACGCTTCATTCGATCTACGAAGCTGCTGGTTGGCCCTTTCAAGAGCCAATCGGATCTCCCTCTCACGCCATCCTCACCCATAATCAAGGTTTCGAAGTTTTTTCCTCTCATTTCTTCGATTTTGAAAATTCACCTGCGCACCTGGAGATAGTTAAATCCATGGTCATAGATACAAAGAAGAATTGCCGGATCTCTTTACGGGACGATCCTCGTGCTTGGCTTCCCAGCCACGTTCCCACGAAGCAATCTTTTGATTACTTCGCACACCGCCATGCTCGTCGACGCTTTTACAAATCCATTTCTGGAGAAAAGTGACGAGGTATTCGTCTGTTACAGTGACTAATAAAAAACCACACAGATGACCTCTCCGCTCGCACCATACGAGAAGTCCTTGCAGGACGAGATGGGCGAAGAATGCGTCGATGTGCTGCAGTGGAAGGTGAACAACGTAGGCGGCTTCTCTAAAGCCTTAAAAATACTTAGTGCGGCGGTTCCTCCTTCTTTTCCATTACCTCATGGTTGTAGATATTCCTTAAATCGCGATGTCGATGACGGCGGGTACAATTCCTTTTTATCTATTAACTGTCGTGTTCCCAGGAAAATTATATGTTTTCCCTATATATCTCATAATTCCCCTGATGTACCAGTATCGATTGGTTTTCTATGGGATACAACCGTTCCCAACCCTCATTACTTTGAGGCGATAGAATATGATCCTCAGGATCATGCCAATCGACCGATGCCTTCTTGGTATCGAGAATCTGTTACCATCAAACCCTTAAAAGGGATAGAGAAAAAGGAACACAGCCGATTGAAGTGGGAAACCCTTCAAACTTCTCTCTTCGGGAAGAAACGGCAGCGACAGATGGAATGGTACAGGAAACAACCATGGTATGGAAAAAAGAATACACCACCACTAACGCCTACTAAGATAGCCTTGCCGCTATCTTCTGGGATTCCAACACCACAGATGCCAGGAGCTTTTTCTCCTACATCTCTATCATCTGGGATTCACACTCCGGTTCTTGTACCAGTTAAACCGGTGTTTACACCGGTGGCTCATCTTATACCGTTGCCCCCATCTCCTAAAACGAGTTCTTTTTCCTTATTTGATTATATCATTAACGAAAATCTTGCTGACGAAGTCTTTGGAACAGATACATCATGTCTCTTCCTACAGACTCGAACCTGAAGGTCGAATCCTCCATTTACCAACGGATTCCTATTCTTACTGGGACCCGCGAATATGCTCTCTGGGCGACAAAGACCAAGAGTCTTCTTTTGTCCTATTCTCTTTGGGACATAGTATCGGGTGCTGTTACATGGGAAAGTCTTCAGACAATTCCTCATCCCAACCCCCATGTTATTGTTGAAAACGATGAACAAAAGAAGTTCAAAGTTATCGATCGACGAGCATGCAGGATGCTCGCCCTCACCCTTGCCGATTTATTACAAACGAATGTTGACTACGACTGGGACCTCACCGTACTCGACGATGATAACAACATCATCTACCCTTCGGTTACCAAACGTCTTTGGGACCGACTCTTTTTATTGTTTGGAACTTCTGGTCTTCCGGGACAATTTCGTCTTTTCTTCTGGATCTCCAGAATGAACATCAGAGAGAAGTCCACCTCTGATGATCTAAACAATATGAGGACCCATTTCGACCAACTCATCGGCGCTGGTCTTAACCTCCCAGATTCGTTTAAAGCTATGTTCATTCTCTCTCGTCTTCCCGACTCCTACTATCCTCTCGCCTCCACCGTGGTACAAACTACACAACCGATCGACTTCACAGTCGAACTTGTCACACAGAAAATTCTTGCCGAAGTGGATCTTCGTTCCACACGCTCTCTCTCCTCTCGCATTGGCTCTACAGTTGAAACTCCAAGGTCTGCTACAATAAAACGTGGTCCACCTGCCAAACAGCAGTGGTCGCAACAGCGACAAGCAGGACCATCGTCTTCTAGCAACTCTGGTACTGGCCCCTTGAAGCCGTACCAGAAGAAACCTCAGGAAGGTCAGAAGAAGAAATCGACCTTTCAGAAAGCGAAGGAACAGCGACTCCGGCAGAAAGACAAGAAAGGTAAAGGCCAAGCGACTGAAGTTGTAGGAGATACCTTCGCCAATGCCATTGAAGGACCTTCAACGTCCAACTCCCTTCAATGGGATGGATCTGGCTTTGTGCCAATGGACGGTATTGAAGAAGAGGTAGATTTGTCGTCGTTTTACAACGACCACCTTGACATTTCTAACCTCGAACCGGAAGACTACGAGATGGACAACGGCATGAATGCGGATATGTCCCTCCGTCCCTTTTGAACACGCTTCCGCTAACTCCCCTTCAGGAGCTGAGGCGTCGTCACCATCAAAGAAGGGAAAGAAGAAGAAAGGAACCACCATATCCCTTGGTGGATTAGCATCAAGTCATGGTCACTTAGACGATATTGATCGTCTAGACTCTCTGGTACCTAAGAAACGGGTGACGCCCTTACCGGCTGTACCACACCTGCCAGTGGAAAGACTCCCTGGATATTCTGTAGGCGATGATATTGTCGATTACCGAGATGAATCCAATGACTTTTACGCTTACATGGTGGGGAATGAACCTTCCGGATCAGACTTTCGATCCAAACATTGGATGATTGACAGCGGTTGCACTGATCACCTTACCCCTTTCAAAGGAGACTTTGCTCACCTTGGTGACGAAGAGGTGACTGCCACTGTTGCTAATGGACAAACCGTCTCTATGCATGGACCCGGTAAAGTTATTGTCCAACCCAATGCTTTAAAAGGAAAAACTCTCATACTTAAAGGAGTTTGGTATGCGCCAAAAGCGCGACACCGGTTACTCTCGGTACCATCTCTCACCAAAGAAGGTTACCGATGCGAGATTACAAAAAATAAATTGCTGATCTGGAACAACAAGGGAGACTTGGTGATACAGGCCACTGCTTTATCACCAAGTAACAATCTTCACTGGTTTCGGTCAACTCAGATCATACCCAGCGTTGAGGCAAACTCCCTTGAAGGAATAGATCCTTATCATCTATGGCACCAACGACTCGGACATACATCCAAGAATGCACTTCGTCATGCTCATAAACACCTCACGGGCATCCCCTCATTGGCACCACCTGCAACCAATCCTCCTTGCAAAGGATGCGCCTTAGGAAAGATGTCGGAATCTTCATATCCTGACTCATCTAAACGAGCTAGTCGTCCTCTGATGTTAGCTCACACGGATGTGATGGGACCTTTCCCAACAGAATCTCAATCCCGATCTCTTTACATCCTTACTTTTATTGATGACTTCAGTGGATATGCTCTTCTGGCTTTTATGCGCCAGAAAAGTGATGTCACAACCCGCTTTCAAAACATGGTAACATGGGCGGAGACTGCATCAGGCGTAACTCTAACCTCTATACGCTCTGATCGAGGGGGGGAATTTATGGCCGAAAGGCTACAATCGTTCTTCGTGAACAAAGGCGTTACTCATGAAATGTCTGCTCCCCATACCCCTCAACAGAATGGAAGAGCGGAGCGATTTAATCGCACTATCATGGAGAAAGCCAATGCTATGCGACATCATGCTTGCCTACCTCCTACCTTCTGGCAAGACGCTGCTGAAACAGCGTTACATATCTACAATCGTCAACCTATGCACCACCTTGACTGGAAAACTCCCTCAGAGATATTCATAGGTAAAAAACCTGATGTCTCTTATTTCCAAACCTTTGGTTGTAGAGCCTATGCGCATATCCAACCGGAACAGCGCAACAATAAACTCTCTCCTCATGCTGAAGAAATGGTCTTTATTGGTTACGAATCAAACACAAAAGCTTATCGCTTTTGGTCGATGACCAGACGAAGAGTCTTCATAACAAAGACTGCCTTATTTGATGAACAGATCTTTCCCTACTGTTCGAGAAAAGAACCAGACGGACCTAGACCAATCCCTGAAAACCTTGAACCCCATCTCGACCTTACTGAGGAACAAGAGAAACCCAAGAATCCGGAACCTCGCGGTCATCTAATCTTGCCTCAACCATTTGGAGGTCCTAACCCCAATCAACTAGAACCCCAAGAGCAACAGGACTCTCGTATGACTACTCCTCACCCTCCTTATTCTCCACCATCAATAAGATCTGACGATGATATATTTAATTCTTGCAGAAACTTAGATGGATCTATGAGACAACCAAGTCCACTATTCTTTGATACTCCTGAACAGGAATCGAGAGAAACATCTGAACGTCCTCCTTCTTATCGAACCTCATTACCTATGCATCAACCACAGAAACGAACTGTGACCGATGCTCACTTCCAAACCTCTCTGGATAGACGACATCAACATAAACGATATGGCACTGAAGAGGATCCACAAACATCCTATGATCCTGACTTCTGGACTCCTGAAATTCAGGACGATCGACCAGAAATCTCAGATCAACCTTCAGCTGGACCATCTTTTGGTCCTCGTGCCTGGCTTCCCCCTCGTCAAGATTCTTATGAATCACTTCCTGAATTTCGCTCCCGTCCTCATCAATACCATCCTACGATGGAATCCAGAGCGAATCTCCGTCCTCCCGTCGAAAGACGATTTAGTGCTCAACCTTCTATGCCGAGGTTTTTACCCAACAACGCTTACGGTGCTAAGCCACCTGTGCAGATAGAACGAGAACTAAGAGGACTTCCACCAATTCAGGAGGAGCCACCTACGATGTCAATTCGAGATGAACGAACCATGTCTACCACTCCAGATGTTCAACCACCAACTAATGAGGAAGAAGATCTAGGACAGATGTATTCGGATTCTTGGATACGTCATCATATGACATTAGCAGCAGTTGTCGCTAACATACCTAACCAGTATCGTGACATAGCGAAACTACCTCTCACAGAGCAAAAACTCTGGAGAACTGCATGTCAGGAGGAGTACGACTTCTTAAAGGATCGTAAAGTCTGGGACCTAGTGGATCTACCAAGGGGTCGAAAACCCATTACTGGACAATGGGTGTTCACACGCAAAAGCGATGGTAGATATAAAGCCCACTTTGTAGCGAAAGGCTTTACACAGGTGTTCGGGATTGATTATGAAGACACTTTCTCACCTGTAGCAAGGTTTGAAACGGTGCGACTCATCCTATCATTAGCCGCCCTCCATGATTGGGAATTGGAGGCTCTGGACGTAAAAATGGCGTTCCTCTATGGCAATTTGGATGAAGAGATTTATCTAACGCAACCTGAAGGCTTCATTGTCAAAGGTCAGGATACAAAGGTCTGTCAACTGAGAAAGTCCATCTATGGACTTAAACAGGCTGCACTCTCCTGGAATAAAGAGTTGCATAAATCCCTTACTGATATGGGATTTACCCGGACTACCTCAGATCCGGGAACTTATTACAAAATCAGCGGTCAGGATATAATTATAATTCTCACTTACATTGACAATGCTCTTTTTACTGGTAGTAATAAAGACATTCTCCTATGACACAAGAAGACCTTTATGAAGCACTGGGAATCTCGCGATCTTGGCGAAGCTAAGGAATATCTTGGTATGCGGATTACAAGAGACCGTAAGAAACGGACCATTTTTCTTGATCAATCTTCCTATGCAGACAAAGTCGTAAAACGCTTTGCTCTTGATAACTGCAAAGGAAAAACCGTACCTCTTCCTGCTGGATATAATCCACGACCTTCCCAAGGCGAAGCTTCATCTTCTCTACGAACTCATTATCAATCTGTTATAGGTTCGTTGCTTTATATCATGCTTGGTACTCGACCAGACCTAGCCTATTCTGTCATCAAAATGTCACAATTCTCTGCTAATCCAATGGAGGAACATTTGCAAAAGGCATTGCACATAGTGCAATATCTTTCTACTACAAAAGAACTTTGCATTCAATATTCCTCTGAAGGAACGAGAAATGGCTTTATTGCCTACTGTGATACTGACTGGGCTGGTGATATTGAGACTTCGCACTCAACTACTGGTTATGGCATTTATCTTGCCAACGGTATCATCTCATGGTTATCTAGACGACAACGAAGAGTTCGTTTATCTTCCACTGAAGCCGAATATTGTGGAATGACCAAAGTAGTGAAACAATTGCAGTGGATCCGTAATTTATATGAAGAATTCGGATTCCAACTCGGTCCCTTCCCTTTATGCGTCGATAATCAAGGCGCAATATTTTTGGCTACTAATCCTGCTCAGGATGGTCGTTCTAAACATGTCCAAAAGGACGACCATTATATTCGGGAATGTGTTTCTGAAAAAGAAATACAACTGTTCTATGTTCCGACGAACGAACAGTATGCCGATATCTTTACAAAAAACTTGGGCAAGGATAAGTTTTTATCTGGAAGATCAGCATTGAAGCTTATAACCCTTTCTTCATCAAAGTAATCTTCTAGTGAGGAGGAGTGTTGAGAATATCCGGTATTCTCTTTGCCGATTCTCATTCCCATTACCAGAATTCTAGGCCCTCACATGGTCACATGGGCCACTTACACTATTCAGATTACTAGATGATCAGTAAGCACCTGACATCATAGATAAGAGCTTCTTTTGCCATTTGGCACTACTTATATCATGATCACATGATCCTTCTATGAAGTTCTATGGACTTCTTCTTATCTACTATACGTAGAATAGTCCAACACAGGTACAAACAAGTTCCTGTAGTATATAAACCTCGCCTCTCTGCTTAGGCTTAAGCAAGCAGTCTTTGACTCTTCTTTCGTATACTCAGTCACTCTCAGCTCTAACAAGCTACCCTCCCAAAACCACCCCTTACTCTTTCGCCCCAACCATCCATTACAGTGAGTATCCTTCACTGTACATAATCCTCTCCTGTTTGCACCATTGGGACATATACTGTCTCAATACGCAACACCCAGAACGTTGATTGCGTTTTTCCTTAGTAGAAATATATCCTAGGCTCACACGCTGGGGTCGATAGTATCGGGGTAGGTTATATTTGGCTATATCCGTATCTCGTCACTCCCATATTTTGGTGATGGACCTTCCAATCATTGCATAATGTCGTAAGTGGACAAAGTTTCGTCCAACTATGTAATTACTCGTTCGCAATGATGGAATCACTCGCTATCATGGGAATCACTCGCTATCATGGGAATCACTCGCTATTTAAATCGGCGGATAACTTATTTCCCTCGGTTCCACTCGTCACCATCCTACCGCCGCAATGATCGTTGCACTACTCTGTCTCGCTGTGGTGCTGCTAGCCATTGAAGGA